>JAMKCH010000672.1:0-38717 GCA_023653785.1 Ophioderma brevispina
GCCATCATTGGCAGGTGCTGGGGCGCGTGCCCCACTCAAAATCCTTGCTTCCCTCCTGCCCCCAAATGAGATCAGGAAAAGTAATAAGTTGATTAAGAAAAAACACTAAAACCTAACTATCAATATGATACCATGTTCCCCATTGCAAAATGTTTTTTTCTTAAGTGTTTATGCCCCAAATTATATTGTTCCCTGGCTTCCCCTCCCCAATAAAAATGTCTGGTTACTCTACTGACTTTACAATATAATTCAAAGATCTTGTTACCATGATTTTCTTTATAAAATCCCCCTTTGCAACTGAAGGTTTTCTTATTAAATTTACCTCCTTTTTTGTACACAACTGAGGACAAAATTGGGACAACTTTGAAATAATTAAAGGGCCATGGTCCAATCACTAAGGGACCCCAGATTTGACCAGAAGTGGTCAAAAATTTGGTATCAGAAGAAAGCTACTATTTTTCTCATTTAACCTGTGAAATCTTAGGGCTAAAGGTTTGGATGTTCTGTCGAGTGAAAATGTGCCCCATTTTGGTTGACCAATATTAATTTCTATGGGGATTACAAAGTCACTTTTTTTAGCTCTCACTTCAAAATGGATTGAAATATCATCACAAAACTTTACAGATGGTGTTTTGAGGTGCCAGTGAAGGCCATTCTATCAAGATGAAAAACTTATTGACTTAAATCGGGTCATCCCCTTTAATCATGGTAACTCTATATTGTCTCTTTCTCTTTGCAGTATGGACCTGCTGGAGTTTCTATTGGTGTACACCACAAGGTAAAAAGCAAACAACTTTTTGGGTGGAGTGAGAGGCTAGCTGTTATGTTTTCAATATGTTTGAGCCAAGGAAATTTATATTTTTGTAGTTTTCTAGTTTATTATCCTTATTGTACTTTTATGCAAAACCCTCAACAGTAACATAGGCCCAAAAGATGGGATTTCACAATGATGATGAGATTTGAGACAGTCGGGTTCTCAACTGACAGCAATAAATACAGGTATGTCTCTTTGTACAAAGGACCCAAGTTTCAGTGTCCCTTCCAAAGGATGAGATTCTTTCATGATTCATTTACCCAATATCCAAATAGCAAAAATCCAATTTGAATCAACTTAATACAAATTAATCCAAAATTTAGAACTCTAATACATATCCCAGCAAATGGTCCCTTTGGGATTATAACCAGAGAGTCTTCGCACCAGAAAGTCTCCTGTGGTTGCTGCATAGCATGAGTGGCATACAATTAATTGAGTTTAGATTTGAAAACTTTTCACCCCTTGCCCATCACAAATGGCCAGGGTATTGTTGAGATCATGTTTGTGTTTGTGTCTGAAATTTGCGCATGTTTATCTGAAGAACCATTGATGCTAAGGTCATGAAACTTGTTTGGTAGATAACCCCCATAGATGTCTAGATCGAGCTTGATGGAAAATGACCTTTGACTTTATTTCCAGGTCAGAGTTCAATTTTACAATTTGATTCTTGCGCACAATATCTGAAGCCTTGAGAACCACTGATGCCAAAATCACGAAACTTGTTTGGTAGATGACACCACACTTCCAAGGATTTTGTCATTTTCTTGTCTTCAAACTGCACACCCCAGATTTTGGTCATATACTTTTATTTGCTAAAACAATGTGATTACGTCTGTGTTTACTTGCTTTCTCTCAACTGGTTAGTAAATGTGAAAACATCAAGGATTTGTCAGGAGGAAACTTGGTACCTGTGAATTACATAATTGTTGTGGATCCCTGGTAGGGTCACTCGCATTAGAACAGGTTCTCAATAGGCGGCCCGCGGGCCAAATCCGGCCCGCCAACCATTGATTTTTGGACTTGCTCTAAAATATAAAGGGAAACATAAGAAATTCTGGTGTATTTGGCCCTCAAGTAGGGAACTTTCAAATATGTTTGATATTCTCTGGCCCTTCAGCCAATATAATTGAGAACCCCTGCATTAGAAGATGGTATGGGGATAATACCCATAAGCCACTCATTTTCAAGACAATTTGTGATGTGATCTGGGAAAACCCGCCACATGTCGGCGTTGTCGCACAGGACAGTTTTGAGAAAATAAAGAAAAATGCCTTAAAATCTGTTATGTTGTACTTTATTTTTGTCAGATTTAAGGCATAACTTTTGATATATGTGTATAATAGAAGAAAGAAGTAAAAATTTATGGAAACTTTATATTTCAAACTTTGCAATGATAGTCAAAACTCAAAATATAAATTTTGCACCATGTGGTGGGTTTTCCCAGATGGCATCACATTTTCAGTTCCACAGACTCGCATTTCAAGCTCTAATTCTAGATATCATGCTTTTCATGAAAGAATCTGTTCTTACCCAAATTTGACTTCAGATATCTCAAAATTGGACCAAAATCAAGCTCTAAAACCGAGTTAAAATTCAGTTCCAGAGACACAATTTTTAATCCCAAAATCAGTTCAGTACGTAGTTCACATTTGAAAATCTACCAGCCAAAAACAAACCATGTAACTACCAAAAGTATGCTTGAGTGCCTCCCCCAAGTATGGATCTCTTGAAATGACACAATCTAAAAGGCATTCAGCACAGAGATTGCTGCTAGCCTGAAGCTGAATCCTTTTCAATTTGGCAAATTACTAGGCAATCCTGAAAAGTAAACTGATCTCTTGAGATGGCAACCTGAGAAACGATTCATGGGCTAATCAGGGTTTAACACCGCGCTCTTTTGAAACTGACTGTGAGAAACATGGGCAGGTGTGACTCCCTGTATATGGGACTGTCTGCATGCTTGAGTTCAGCTTAACAACCTCTCCAAAGGACATGCTGCTTTCTTGGTTAATTTGCCTGACTTCTAATGAACCATTGGCATAATCCTAATTTTAATCAATAGGTCTTACACAAGTAAATGCCTGATTAAATCTAGTGTAGCCTTACTACCTGCACTGGTAACCTTCAAGCAGCAAAGGCTAAGATCCATGACATACTTCCAGTCGCAGCGAGCGATTGGCATGCGCAATACCGAACTGCGACTGGAAGTATGTCATGGGCCTAACGGCTAAGCTAGTGGGTCATGCTCTCCTTTTAGTTGTGTGAATTGTAATAGGCTTATTTACATGGCCAATTTCATGGTAGTCACCAACCAGCTACCACCGAGTGGACACAATGACCACAAAATGATAAACAGAGAACATGTGTAAAGCCCCCTCATTCTGCCCACTATCAAAATGGCATCGTAGTAACTGTGAGGAGACTACATGGTAGCTGCGTGTCTGTGTCTGCTCCAGTATTGTCTACGCCATGCACCATATCCACCTAGAGGCCTAGGGCAACTCCAGGGTAGCCATTAGGGTAGGTACTGTAGAGGAGACACACCACTCCATACCTAGTAACTGTGTACTTTGGAAGTCCTATCTTGCAGCTACTATATCACAACTAGCCCAGTGTGTACTGTGCAGTAGCTGCTGATGTAGACATGGTGTTAACTGCCATATAGGCTACCACGCGAGTAAGAAAACAGCTGTGTTTGTGCTCTTCCTCTACACCACTTTCATTTTTCCAATACTAATATGTTGAAACTTAATTCATCCAGGGTTCACCCCTTTACACATTATCATCTATTTGATTGTATTAAGACAACTCTGAATTTTGCATCTCACAGAAACACAAGAAAGAGAAAAAGATGAAGAAAAAGAAGCACCACAAGCACAGTTCATCGAGCTCCAGCTCTTCAAGCTCCTCTAGTTCTAGTAGTGATTCTGAGGGCAAGATACATTATGGAGGATACAAGGTCAAAATCAAGAAACACAAGCATAAGCACAAGTATTGAGTAAGCCCCTGAAGACCATCAATTGAAAATAGTCATCCATTACATGTCAGCAATTTGGATTTCAATATCTTCCTTTAAAAGTTTTGTAAATTTGACAAAAGTGTACAAGTTGTGGTCAATTTTTACAGTAGGTGCATTATTTTTTAATTAAAATTTATGAATTTGGCTGCACTGTTGTTGCTGGGCAGGAAAACCTCCTATGTGAATTCAACATTTGAAATCAAAATGGATCCCATACCTACTATGTGCATATTTACTGGCAACATCATACTGCCCTAATATGTTCACTCTGAATTCAAAACTAATGTAAGTTAATCTAATGTTAACTCATCACATCCAACCACTTGGTCATCGCAGGGAATTGTCACTCTTTTCCACCACATGTTTTATGGACAAGCACCAGATCTCCTCAGCCAGCTGCTACCTGAGCTGCCTCGCCTTAGGCGCTCAGTCAGGTCTCATGACCTTGCTGTGAAAGTCCCAAGGTCCAACCTGGCCTCCCACAGAAGATCATTTCTCCCATTCTCTGTAGGCTTATGGAATGGCCTTCCTGCTCATGTAGCATCAAACCAGGACTTACAGTTTCAAAAGGGAGGTTAATCGCTATCTTGGCACCAATCCGTCAGCGTTACTAATTAGATAACTGCTGTTAATGCCGAGGATTAGTCTTGACATAAAAAAGTACTTTATAGAATAGATTTTGCTTTACTAAAAATCATATCTATCAAATATGTTACTAAGCATATTGTTTTTAGTTGCATTTCTGATGAGAAATGAAATTTTGCGCATAGGTGGTTTTGAAATTTATGTCCATTTTCACATAGGAGCTTTTGATTTCAAAGGTGATTAGGAGATTTCTCCTGCCCTCAGTGCGACGTGATTGTTTTTTCATCACACCATCTAGGGTCCTAACACTCACTCATGCATGACAATTTGGAAAGATTACCCCAAATATTTGATATGAACTCTGTAGTCTTATATCAATCAAAGCAAACATTTGCCATGATTGGTGCAAATGTAAACAGAACAGCCACTTTTTAAACAGTTCTATCTGACACTCAGCCAATCACAGCGCATTATTGTCTGTTCAGATTGACCAATGAGATGGGATGGTATCAGTTGCTCTGTCTTCAACTAAAGTGCATTTTTCTAGGTGAGTTTCAGTAGTTTAGTGTGTGGGTTTGAGTATAACTTATCTTTGAAGATAAGTGGCAATATAAATCAGTATATGGTATTTAAACCCATGATATACTTCCAGTCGCAGCGAGCGATTTCTGCTCATGAGCATGCGTAACACTTGATCTTGGGTCAAAATCTGGTATTGCGCACGCCAATCGCTCACTGCGACTGGAAGCTTATCATGGGCTTTAGACAGGTGCAACATGCATGTGAAATTTGTGTGAATATATGATTTACATTGTACTAAAAAATTATGTACATGGTGCCAGAATATGATGTACATTGCAACCGTGTATGTTGCACAGGTCTACCTGAATACAGTGTATATTGTACACTAGTGCTATGTATACTGTACATTGATACCTGAATAGATTATATATTATATGTGAATACAGTGTACATTGTACCTAAATACAGTCTACCTTGTACCTGAATTCAGTGTTTATTATACATGGATATAATGTATATTATTAACTGAATACAGTATATATTGTACCTGAATACAATTAACATTGTAACTAAATACATTGTACATTGTAACTAAATACATTGTACATTATAACTGAATACATTGTATATTGTAACTAAATGCATTGTACATTGTAACAAAATGCATTGTACATTGTAACTAATACATTATACATTGTAACTAAATACATTGTACATTGTAACTGAATACATTGTACATTATAACTGAATACATTGCACATTGTAACTGAATATGCAATGTAAATTGTACCTGCTTGAATGCAATTGCACCTTAAAGGTGCAACAAGATATTTTGAAGCACCCAAATATTGTGTCATTATAGTAATTTCATATAGATTAGACACTCAATAGATTTCTTACCTTGTATTTGGCTACAGAAATGTCTTAAAAGAGAGAAAAAGGTGATTTTGATTTGCTTTTATTTTCATATAAAACATAGGCTGAAATTTGTATTTGCTCCTATACGAAATTAGAAATTTCAAAACTTTTGTACCAAGGACATTTCTCAGCTTAATCCTTTCAGATGGGGATATTTAGGATGGAAAGCTTTACATCCGGGCAAAAATCAGTACTTTTGATTTTTTTAGAGATACCTGATAATGTGAAATCTCTTGTTGCACCTTTAATAGAATGTATATTGTACCTGAATATAATTTATGTGACACCTGAATACATTTATATATTGTAGTTTTGTACCTAAATAAGTAGTTAATACTCTTGTCTTGGCTGTCAGTGTGTATGCATGTGGGTAGTAAAGTATATTCAGGTACTAGTACTGAGTACTGCAGATTCAAAATTTAAATGGTGTCTGTTGTGTCAGAGATCTGTACCAGAGTAATGTGAAAAAAAATATTATAACAGTACTTCGGAAATCAAAGCAATGTTGAATTAGGCCTAAAAAAGAAAATTGTTTGATTGGCGTAACATAGAAAAAGAACACAAAATATATGACACACATACAAAAACAAATGGCACATCTTCACTTTTTCTATAACACATCTTTTTATTTGTCATTTTGAATGTCCTGCAATCCTTTAGAGTGCCGAAGTATGACGTCATTAAATTCCTGTTTTTGCATTTCAGCGTTTTCATGACCATATATCAGTAAAACATGGTGGAAAAAAAAATAATATTTAGGGTCGGCAGCAAAAATAGGGTCGGTCGGGTTACGCCAATCAAACAATTTTTTTAGGCCTTATACAGGTGTATGATGTTAAAATGTTGTTTGTTTGTTTACTTTATTTATTCTGTGAGAGACAAGCAAAGCATGTCCCAACCTGGAAGTCACCATTAACTTTTGCTCTGTCCAAAGCCATCTGGTCAGCAATATTTTGCTGTGAATGCCAATAATCCTGTTGTTAATTGGTGCAAATTGTGTTGTCACACAAAATCACCTGTCACATGTAGACTCAGGCTTAGGAAAGGTGCTGACCTTTTAAAAAGCCCATCCTTTTCATCCCTATTTCACTGCAGGAAATCTAAATGAACCACGGAAAGAAAATTTCAACTTTGACTGCCAAAGACAGTCATAGTCCCTTGCCAATATTCAGGGCCGTATGCAGGATTCATTGGGGGGGGACTTCGAAAAAGTGGACCTTTTTTTCGAAAAAATGGACGTATTTTGCGAAAAAGTGGACCTTTTTTGCTAAAAGTGGACCTAACCCCCCTATAAACATCCTTTTGGGGACTTTTTGAACATTTAATCAACAAAAAGTGGACTTTCTTGTCTAAATTTCTCTAAATGTTTACCTTTTTATCAAAAAAATAAGCAAAAAGTGGACCTTTTACCCCTTTTGTGGGATTTGAGGGGGGGTACACCCCCCGCACCCCCCTGTGTACGGGCCTGCCAGTATCTTACCAAGTCCCTCTTTGAAGGCATTCGTGGTCTTTACTTTTACAACATTATCAGACAGGCTGTTCCATTAAACAACTCTGATTCTAAAAATACTTTGTTTTAGCTTTAGTCTAGTGTGCAGTTCTCAACTTTGTATGTGTGCCCTCTGGTTCCTTATTCCTTTGTCTGTCTTTACGAAAATGGATTCTTTTTTCACATCTTTGATACCAGTCATTATCTTGAAGGTTTGTATTAGGTCTCACTCCCCTTAGTCTTCTAAATGCCAACATTTGAAGATTTAAGAGCATCAGCCTTTCACTATAACTCAAATCCTTAAGATGAGGATGAGTTTAGTTGCTCTATGCTGCACTTTCTCAACCAAATCTGCATCTTTCTTGAGTTTTGGATTCCATATGCAATTGGCATCTACTATGTGCAGTCTGATCAATGTCTTATAGAGGATTTTTAACATGTCCTCATCCATATGTTCTCCTAATAATTCCTACCATGCTATTGGCTTTCTTTGTAATCAATGCAATATGCTTGGATAATAGAGGAGTGGGGTCAAATGTAACCCCTAAATAAGTCCTTTTCTTCCATAACTTAGTCAAGATTTCTTTTTTGTCCCTCCTTTAACACGGAGTAGATATATTTATCTTGTTGAGATAAATAATACATGACACCACATTTTGCCACATTTAACTTCAGTTGCCATGTGTCAGACCAAACAATTAGATTTTCCAGATCCTTTGTATCATCTGCGAAGATCTTAATGAAGTTCCTAATAATACATCCGGGAGATTATTAATGAAATGATGAAAAGGATCGGGCCCAATACACTTCCCTGGGGAATTCCACTGCTTACTTCAGAGTGACCATGCTAATGTTCCTCCCTTAACATTGACCCTCTGCTTCCTGCCTATAAGAATGCTCAGCCATTTAAGCAAATTGCCATCAATACCATAAGCTTTTATCTTTTTTAGTAGGCGCTGGTGTGGGACTCTGTCGAAGCCTTTGGGAAATCAAGTTAGACCACATAGATTCCTCCCCTTCGCGGTGATCATGTTTGAGATGTGGTAAAAAAGGGCCAGACCTGTGCAGATTTTTTTGTGTGGTTAAAGTACTGTTTGACACCGGAAGGTGTTTTGAACCAATCCTACAATGCATTGCAATGTGCCTACTGTATGAAACACATACAGTTAGGGATAAAAAGTGTTAAAAAGGTTAAGGACCACAAAACATTTCATTATTGTGATAAAAAAAAATCCTAGCACTTTGTGGGCTAAAATAAGTGTATTTAAGTCTGGGGGTTTACTAACATGTGTTAAGAAAAGGATTTTTGCAGGATCACGACCTTATTGAGGTGAAATTTCCCAAAACTGGTGCATTGTTGGATGGACTCAATACACTATCACCCATGTTTTTCCCCAAAAACTACTGTACCAACCATAGGCTCTTATTTAAACGGCGTGTCCAAATGAAGACCGATTTTCTCTTCAGAGAAAGCAGATCAACTCTGGGGCTCAGACTAGACCATAAAATCACTAGCATAGTTCCCCCACTCCAATAATGGTCTAAGCTAGGAACACTTATGGAATTTTTGTGCTCTGTTTGTCTCTCTGTTCTGTTTTTCTTTGTTTCTTGTTGTTGCTTATTTTTATTTATTTTTATTTTAAAAGGGGAACTCCGCATAAGAGTTCAGGAATAAACAAGAATTTGTGGTTTTACTTCTGTTTATTTTGAATCTTATATTTGATTATTTACTTTCATTATATAATACTTTTCTGTACAATATTTTGGTATTGGATTCATCAGACTGGTACTGGTAGCTCTGTTTTCTATCAGAAGATATTTAATTTATATTTATATAAACAATATTTAAATAATATTTATATAAAATTTATTTAATAAAAATACTCTCATGTTTGAAAGAGTAATAATATGAGAGTTAATATAGTGCCTTTGAATATCATCTTGGATGTATACTAATTTATTCAATGCTTTAATACATATACCGTATATGGTAATCCTTCATTTAAAGGATGACTCAGAGATTTCCGAGGAGGGCACCCTCAATTTTCAAATAAATCGTGTTTTTTGCATTTACACAATGCTTGTCCATATACTAATCACTGTGTGAAATAGCTAAGCTCAAATCGAATTCCTTCTAGAAAATCACAACTTTGTTATAAAATTCCGGATCCAGAATTTTTCTATACACAGTATCCTATGGCACGCAATACTATACATAAATGTTTACTGCATCAAAACGAAATAGCCAATTCATCTCAAACTTTTGAATTGTGCATTTGAGGTTACTATCTTTAGTTCTAGGTGTCTATTGTTAATAATTACACAAAAAAAATATATATTGAAATCTCTGAGTCGGCCTTTAAGGGATTAATGGTACTACCCGATCCTCGGTCTCGACAAACTGCGATTTTGGTATCATTAGTTACTGAAAATTATTTGTGCAGTAATCCATAGGCACAATTACCACTCGTATTAAAATGGAATGTCAGATTCAAATGAATTATAAAATTAAGGTGTGTTGGTGATGACCTAGCTTTCCTATGAAACAAAGAAAATTAAATGTTATGGTTAAGGTTTAGGGTTAGAGTTAGGGTCACGGCGGGGTTAGGGTAAGTATTTTGGGTCAAATAATTTAATCCACTCAAACAAAGGATTACCCTGTATTCTTCCTAATAACTGCCTGTGCCTTAATAAGCACCCACCTATCAAATTTTAGACCACTTCTGAATGATCATGAAGCAGTTTAGCTTGAATTTCACTAACTGATACAGTGATAGGAAAAGTGTAATAAGTTAACAAATTTGTAAAATGATGTATCAGTAATGTAATTTAATATTTTTACCATAGAACCAGAATTTGATCAAAAGTTGAGAACAATATGTGCTCATTTTACTAGGCTTATTACATTTCAGCAAGTGTGCATTAAATAGGTCCGTATTTAACTTAATTTTGCGAACTAATTATGTCAGTGATGACATATCTTTGTGACCTAGTAATAGGATCAAAGGCCAAATAGGGTGAAACTTGAAATACACTCAAAACTGCCTCAAATTAGCTGTAATAGATGGTAGAACAATTATGCACATGGGCTTTCTCTTTTAATATGTTTTTTAAAGAATGCATTGCTTCATCCACTAAATGTGATGGTGGAACACATTTGATATTGGTGGAACACATTTGTGAATTAAATCTGCACACATGTAGAGTACATGGGTATTGATTTTCTGCTTACTATATATTGCAAAATTTTTGCCAAGTTTCTTGCACTTTTCACAGGTAATTTTAGAACCACAAATTTAAAAGCCCGCAAAATTTTTGCTCCATAGGACTTTCTATAGCCTTTTAAAACTGAATTAAACCACAAAACTGCAAAAATAATAGCTGCCCTTTAAGCTACGTTAGTGAGGGAGACCTGCTCCTGCTGAAATATCCCACTATAGAATATATCTTAACTACCGGTAATATCAAACAATAACAAACAAAACATACAGCAGTCAATATCTTGTATCTGTGTGCAGTTAGAACACAGCCTTTCAGAGAAATCATTCACATTAATGGTATGATGCAGTGTTTAGGGGCTGTCATTTTCTTTAGAGGGTGGGTACCAAAATATTTATGGGTCATATACATAACTGAAGGGGGGGGGTCAAAAATTGTAACAGCTGAAAATATGATTCATTTTTTTTTAAATTTTCAAATTGCATGTGATTCAAGTTGGCATAAAATACTGAAAAAAGATGCTGTGTGACCTAGTGTCGGAGTGCATGAGAAATCAAATTTTCTGGACTTTTGGAGGTCAACCAGCAATGTGGCTCTGAGTATGAATAGACTGTTAACACAGAGTGTTCATAAAAAAGACTTCGTCTTGGGCTCTGTCCATTGCTTAGTGAGCTTAGATGGAACCCTTCCAAAGAAAATAACACCATTTAATTGTTAATAGGCTAGCGGGGCAAGATCTCATAGCGTTTCTAAGTGACGCACCCCTTACAAGTACATATTTTGTTAAACAAAAACAACTTGTCCTAAATTATCAAAATCAGTTTAAAACGCTTGTTCTCCACTTCTAGTAATGTTCACCTTTTTTGAAATGAATTAAATTTCATCTCTCCGTTTTTCCTTTACTCCCCTGAATATCAGTGAACAAGCGATGTAAACCACGTTCCATGACTCCCTGCAGCAAATAATGGTGCTATTGATAAGTACATCCAGAGCCCGTTATGTAAAGAATGAATAGCACAACGGACTTCAGATTCTCTGGGACTTCAAAACCATTGTTATTTTTCCCAGGACGGTAAATCTTTTGAATTGTTTTCAACCTCCCGTTAGAATGAACTACAGCCTCATTCACGAATAAAATAAAACAAAACTTCTAGGAGTAACAATTGATAATTCCTCATTTTATTAAAAATTTCATCATTTATTCAAAAAGAAACGAAGTGAGTAAAATCATGAACGAAGTTTTTTATTGGCCAACTATGACCCTATCTAACATCTTGGTGGCAGAACCAACACCCATAACTTAATCCTATTAATATTGGACCTCTTTTCTATTCATTAAAAGTTTGTTCGCCGGTTCACATGCATTCAATATAGGTGAATGATTGTTTCGAGTTTCGATTTCTGCTATTGAAATCAATAAATTGCATAGAAATGGGGTTACGAGGCAAGTTACGGGTTTGGTTCTGCCCCAAGATGTTAGGTCACAGTTTGCCAAACAATTTTTTACTCATTAGCTTTTTTTCACCTTATTTTCCCTTTCGCATAAATTATGAAATATAAGGTCAAAGAAAATTGAACACACAGTATGGAAACCTCTACTTTATTTAATCGGTGAAAGAGGATGGGTAATTTGTGTTCCACGTCATGAAATAGCTTAATCTAGATCGGGGTGATGGTATATCACCTGCAATCTTTTCAGTTGCATGGTAAATAACAATGACTTCTGCAGTTCAGAGAAAAAGAATCTGTGAAGTGTTTTGGTCTTCTACATACCGAGCGGATTTTACTTATCAATATCCCCCATTATTTGCTGGATTCAATGGATCAATGGTATACAACCATAGTCACTGATATTCAGTGGCATAGAATTGAATGACAATTAAATTCATTATTTCTTCAAGAATGTGCACTACTAGAAGTGAAGAACAACGTAGAACTGATTCTGTAATTTTATACGAAAGTTATTTCCGGAAGAATTATGTACTACTTCCCAGGTGCGCCACCTTGGTCCTTATCCGAGCAAATCTTTTTTCGGCTTTGGCATCATGGCCTATAAGCATAATAAATTATACACCCGTCACACCTACACTGTATTGTGTACGTACTCTGTATTTTGCTAATTGTTATTTACTTTCTGACACTAGTGCCCCAATTATTTTAATTGGATTTGGCAATATAATGAATTGATAGTACTTGTTGTGTGTTTTATTGTTTGATTATTGCCCGTCAAATTATGCAGCTGTCATTGTAAATGACGCACCATCCTTCCCCCATAAATGTGCCTCAATTTGGGTCATTTACAGTTTGGCATGGGTGATGTGGGCGGCGGGGGTGGGTGGCGGCGGGGTGGACAAGGGGAGTGAAAGTATGGGTTGGGGTCATCACAAATGACACGGGTGAATCCATTTCCTTGTCACTTTCACTTTACCGAGGTTGTGTCAAATTACAATTTCACAAAAGGTATGTCACCATATTAGTTTAATTGTTGCATCAGTTTTTCTAAAGGTATTTAATATTGTATGCAACAGGGTGTGTTATTTGCTAAGAATTTATTATAGATGTTGACAAACCATTGGGTAAAGAGCACTTTCCCCATTCCCGGGGGGTCATAATATGTCATACAAAAGGGGGGGGTGACATGCTGCGTATAAGAAAAGTTTTATATACCATAGTTTTAATATCATTATTTGAATTATTAACTCTAGAATGCTATTTACCAATTTATTTTAACAAAATTAAATTACAATAAATATCCAATTTATTGGTGTTTAAAACAAAAAACAATTATTTTTGTTTTTGGTTTTTTTTTTCACAGGTTTTATAAGCTTGCAGTGTGCATGTATTAAAAAATATCTTGAAACTTGAACGAACTACTGTTCTGAGTTTTCTAGTTTTGTAACACTTGGTCCCAGTGGCTACGACGACCGTCCCCCCTCGTGATCTAAAGGTTGTGGATTCGAGTCCCACTGCGGCTGAGGGTTGTGCCCTTGGGCAAGCACTTTACCCCGACCCCCCTCGCTTGTCTCTCTGCCCCCAGGAGTGAAGCGAGCGCTGTTATGTGGAATGTTACAATCTAGTGCTGATAAGTAATGCGCTAGTTGGCCTGGCACAACAACAATGAAACGACTGATTCGGATGATTTGGTTTTTTTTTCCTGAGCGTAATAATAAAATATGGCCGGCGCTTTAATATCCTTATGTAAAAAAGGCGCAATATAAATCCTGGATTATTATTATGTCAGGGTTTATTGCAAGGAAAGAAGACGTTATGCATTTGCTCACAAGACCATGACACCTATTCGTCCATTGCTCTTGATGAAATGTTACACATTAGAGATGACACGGTACCCGGCCCCTCATCAACAGGCCCAAACTTGTATTACGCAAATGTTGTAAAATATGTTCCTGCCAAATTCACGATCACGAAGAAGTGCAAACTTAAAACTATACCAGACTCCTCCCTCCCCCCCTTAATTCAGCTCCAGGCAAACAGGTTTACTTTTTATCATGGAAATTCCAGGTTTTCAACATTTAAAAATTTCCATTGCTAATATTTGAGAAATTCCAGGGTTAACATATTTTTTTCTCACTGACAGACATGCATGATTGGGAGCCCATTTTATAGTACGCATTCCAATTAGCAGGGACAAAACTTGAAACTGGTAGATAACCTGAAAGATGCTTGAACTTGGGCCAAAAGTCCCTCCCCAAAATGAATTCAGAGGGTTTTTTTCTTGAAAAGTGGACATACTAAATTAGAGTTATATCCAATTTTTCTTTGGCTATCTACATTGAACTTCTTTGTGTTTAGTGCACAAAGGGGGGCTATCTGGCAATTTCTTAAATGGGCTAAACATAATGCCTGCAGACAGCTTTATTGTACTAATCCCTTGAATTGTTGGTTTATAATGGGGCCCTTTTTACTTTAATTTAATACACATTTTGAAATGTGTCATGTATAACCCAGCCATTGCCAAATTTGGTCCTGATGTGTTTTCTGTAATTTCTTACAAGAGCAAAATCCACTATATCTTTCATGTGTCTTGCAACATGCCATGTGGATGTGCAATTAATGTTTCAAGCAATTTTGTCATCCTTTTTGAAACCAGGTACATTAAGAAACTGTATATATGTTGCATACACAGATATCTTCATGAATTTCCAAGCAATATTCCAGGCATCCCCGCCCCCCCCCCACCCATATGCCATAAGAAAACATATGGACCTGGACCCTCGATCATCTATCAAGGTTTTATGCATGTTTGAGGTCAAACTTTGGCGGAAATTAGTCTTATGGCTGAGTCTTAAAGCTGTTGCTTGTGGCAGTGCTATAACTCAATTTATCCACGGCAAGAGGTAACCTAGCCACACTCACCTTTAAGTACTCGTACAGTGGTTGTTTTTAACGGTGGCAACAAGAATTCACATATCGTGTCCCTAAAAATTGAACAGTACTGATTTTTGCCCTGATGTAAAGCTTTCCATCAAAAATATCCCCATCTGAAAGGTTAAGCTGAAAAATGTTTCTTTGGTACACAAATTGTGAAATTTCGTAATAGGGCAAATACGAAATTCAGCCCTGTTTTATATTGAAATATACGCAAATCAAAATCACAGCTTTTTTCTCCTCTTTTAAGAAGACATTTCTGGGCCAAATACAGGTACGACATCTATTGAGTGTCTATTCTATATGACAATTAACTATTGTGACACAATATTTGGGTGCCTCAAAATCTCTTGTTGGGTCCACTTCAAATGAATGGGTGTGTTTTGGATCATACGGGTGTCAACAAAAAAAGATGGTGCAAGGCAAAATCACCCTCATTCGATGTGAAAAAATCAAATAGTGACGTGATATTAACAGGTCAATGAGTCTTTGCCGTTGAATACTTTTTTTACAGCACCATTTGGTTGTTGCAATCCCGAGATATGGCTAATATGCTGGAATCCGCAAGTAACTCCCCAAGACTTGTGTACCAAATGACCTCTCATCAAAGTCATTTTCTCGGCTATAAAAAATAGCTATTCAAACTGATTTTTTTGAAAGATTCGGACCATACCTCGTCCTCTTACACAACTGAAAATACACTTCGCGGTTCTCGAACCGCTAATCCCCCTGGCGGGAGCGGTTTACAAATTTTTTAAATAATCAGCTGCAAATTCCCCCCTTAAACCCAAAAATTCCCCCTTAAAAAAAACAAAAACCAACCCCACAACACCCCTTAACCCGGGCAAACCCCCCTTAAACTTGTGCAAACCCACCTTAACCACAACAAGCCCCCTTAAGCCCAGACAACCCCCCTTAAACACCCGGACAACCGCTTTAAACCCGGACAACCCCCTGAAACCCCAAACTCCCCCTAAGCCAGACAACCCCCCTTAAACCCGGACAACGCATGTGCAACGTCCGCACAATGCATACGCACAGGCGCGTGCATGTGTGCACGTCTGCGCATTCATACTCTTATATGTGCCCACAAAACCCCTTACACCCCAAAACCTAAACCCCCAAAACCCCCCTTAACCCAAAAATCGCCTTAAACCCTCAACAACCCCCCTTAAACCTGGACAACCCCCCTTAACTCGTGCAACCCCCGTAACCACAACAAGCCCCCTTAAGCCCAGACAACCCCCCTTAAACCTGGACAACCCCCCTTAAACTCGTGCAACCCACCTTAAAACCACAACATCCCCCTTAATCCAGACAAACCCCCCTTAAACCGCGGACAACCCCCTTTAAACCCAGACAAGCCACCTTAAACCCCAACAATCCCCCTTAAAAACCCAACAACCCCCCTTAAAGCTGGACCACCCCCCTTAACCCGGACAACCCCCTAACCGGACAACCCACCTTAAACCTAATCAGGCCGGCGAAAGAGTACATGAATTCCCCCACCCCTCCATCAAGTTTTCAATCAAATCGGACTTATATGGATCGTCAGATAGTTTTTTCACACAAGTTTGTTTTGGGTGAAATAACCCCCAAATTTAAGCCCAAAATATAGTCAAATTAGCTATTTAATAGGCAAATCATGTGCCCACACACCTAATCAGCGCGAGAGTACAACATGATTCTCCCTCCCCCCTCCCCACTCTTCCACCAATTTTCATTCAGATCGACTTATGGATCTTCAGATATAGTTTGTTCACAAGCTTTGTTGGGTAAAAATAACCCCCAAATTAACTCATTAATTATGCAAATTATGTAACTAATTGCATATGCAATGCCCATAAATCTAATCATTATGAAGGCATGCAGCCGATCCCACCCACCAAGTACAATCACCATAACCCTTATGGGTCCATGTTATCGCGTTCACAAGATGGTGTTTGAAAAACCCCCCAAATAACTCATTAATTATGCAAATTAAGGTACCTAATTAGCATATGCCACGCCCATAATCTAATTCATATGGAAGGGATGGCAGTCCAATCCCACCCACCAAGTTCATCACCATAACCCTATGGGTCTCATGTTACCCCATCGCGTTTCAACAAGATTGTGTTGGGACGCGCCGGCCACGGGCCGCCGACTCACGTCCTCCTCCTCTTGACCGGAGAAAAAACCAAGCCTTGACTGTATAAGCATAATCCCCCTTCTGCTTTCAAGCCGTGGGATAAAAAGTGATATGATGAAGGCCGATGCTTTTACTGTCAGAGGTATAATGATTTGCATGTTTTTTCAACACACCCAGTTTGAGATTTACTAGAAATCAGAACTTTCCCCCAAACCCCTCAGAACTTCTAAAATACCAAAATGCACCAACAAAATCTTAATAACCACCCGATGGTTTGTTACTATCCAAAATTAGGATAAATTCAATTTCAATTTCATTTTTTTCCACAAATCAAAATACACAATTTTCTGTCTAAATTGCTAGTGTTAGGTCATATCAACACCTATATTACTCTTCTTTGGTGAAAACAGACCCTTAAGCATGTTAAAGCAACTTGAAGATCCATTTACGTGTTTTTGTGTACTAATAAAGTCGGATCCCGACTTTTATTAGTAAAACATTTGTAAATTGCCAATTTTCTTGACAATACGGCGTGTTAGTGCTTAGCCACTTACAGGGGTCTCTACTTCAAAAACCATTTTCCAATACAACAGTGCAAAAAAAATGGCCTTTGATATAAATCGGGGGCGCGATTTGTTTTTACATCCTGAGACTCGCTGATAGTGGCTTTAGCAGACACAACTTATCAACATTTTTTGTGATGACTCATTTAGGCACATTTCGGACGCTTGCCACTGTCTCTGCTGCCATAGTCCCTACTAAACCTAGTTTATTTAGTGGTACGATTCCTTCTAAGAGGGTGCAATACCAATTATGCGCACTTTTGACAGAATGGTCCACTTCACCTGTGGATCAGATTGTTATTTACAATTTTTTGCAATGAAATTGTTTAATTCCTCCAGCGAAACAAAATTATATATAGGTGAAACTTTAATTTTTATTCAGCCTCTTCATGTCAACAAAGTCAAACTGTCTACTCTTGAGTAATTGAGAGGATTTTTTGGTCCTGAGTACCAATTTGGCATGGATAGGTTGGGTATTAAAACTGGGTTAAAGGATGACATTGAGAAACCAAAAATCAGCAAATTTCTTTCTGAGGTACAAAGCATTAAAATGATGACTTGATTAATTACATAAAGTTAATATCATGATTGGAAAGACCCCAAAACCCTACCTGTATAAATTTTATGTCCAACCTTTCTACCCATATTTGATATGAGCTCAAAAACCTGGTTTTGTAATCCCCCTCATATAGTACCTGTAAAATTACTATTGGTTGACCAAAATGAGGTACTTTCTTGCTGAAGACATCCAAACCCAATACCTTTTAGCCCTAAAATCTCGCAACTCACTGGGTAAACAAAAAAAAGCAACTTGCTTCAGACATTAAATTTGCCCACATAAAAAGGACCTGTTATTTTCCAAAATGTGTTTTTGGTTATTTAAACAGATTTTATCTCTGAAGTAGTGAGTAGATATTTTGAACATAGTGACAGCATCAATTTGTTTCTTATTTACTTCAAAGAAAATATCTTCGCTCTAACCATAATCTAGATTGACTTAAAAAAAAAAACTTTACTTTTTTCCTAATTTTTTAAAGAATTGTTACTTATTCACCTCACTACTTCAAAGATCAAACCAATTGTTAAAGGTCCATGGTCCGATCACTAATAGCCCCGTCCCCAGGGACCCCAAGATTTTACCGGAGTGGTCAACATTTTGGTATCTGAAAGAAGTTACTATTTTCCTCATTTCCTCCTGTAAACCCTTAGGGGTAAAAGGTGTTCATTTTGAAATTGAGCGCAATGTGCTCCACTTTGGTCAAAACCAATATTAATTTACACAGTAGTCCTATGGAGCCTTACAAAAATTATTGTTTTTAGCTCTCACAGATCCAATACGCATTTGAAATATCGCGCGAACAGTACAGATGGGTTTTGGGTTGAAGGCCTTCTATCATACAAAACTTATTGTAACTTAAATGGTCCATCCCCCCTTTTAAACATCTATTGTTGGAATATGGGCCAGGTGAAAAGTTTACTTTTTTAGAATGTCTGATCATAGTGATATCACAGAGTCAAAGGACAAGCCACCCATGAGAATTAATGAAAATCTGTTACCGCATTATGAAATCAGTTTCTTTTTCACTTTTGTATTTTGCAAGTTACAAACAACATCTGAGCACTGACTTGCATAACACTTAAGAGGCACTTCATCAATCTTTTGCAATTACATTAGTCCTAAGAAAATCACTGCAAATGGGCCATTCTTTAGTCACGATTTTCAGTTTCAACCCAATGCTGTTTTGTCAACGTAACCAATGTTTGTGAATAAGTTTGGTCACATATGTGACCATTAGAACATCACACATGTGACTAATTTGATTTTCCCCCATGACAAAATAACTAATCTAGCAAAAGTGAAAACATTATATATTTGGTAAGGTTTGAACTCAGTGTTATTAATGTCAAAAGTAATAACATATTGGTTACATTGACAAAACAGCATTTTCGAAAATTTACCTGTTTTAGGTCATAAACATGACCAAAGAATGGCCCAAATAAAAATGACCAAGTGACAATAAATAAATGGCCACAACTGCAATTAATTGCTTTACACAGCAAAAGGTGATGTTTTTATTCATGTATACATGCTACTGCAAGTTCATTTTTTTACAATAATAATGCCCATTACATTGTGCATAATTTTGTGCACAAGCAAAGTGTACAGGTATGTATCTATATTTATCTTTTGTGGCAAGCCAAGTTGTATATTTATACAATGCATATATGCCTTTAGTTGTACCAAACTACAGAAAGCATGATGTGTTTAGCAGTTTCGTAAAGGACAATTTCATGCATGTTCTGTATCTTGTCATAGAGGACAATTTCATGCATGTTCTGTATCTTGTCATAAAGGACAATTTCATGCATGTTCTGTATCTTGTCATAAAGGACAATTTCATGCATGTTCTGTATCTTGTCATAAAGGACAATTTCATGCATGTTCTGTATCTTGTCATAAAGGACAATTTCATGCATGTTTTTTTTTTTTTTTTTTTTTTTTTTTACAATAATAATGCCCATTACATTGTGCATAATTTTGTGCACAAGCAAAGTGTACAGGTATGTATCTATATATTTATCTTTTGTGGCAAGCCAAGTTGTATATTAATACAATGCATATATGCCTTTAGTTGTACCAAACTACAGAAAGCATGATGTGTTTAGCAGTTTCGTAAAGGACAATTTCATGCATGTTCTGTATCTTGTCATAAAGGACAATTTCATGCATGTTCTGTATCTGGTCATAAAGGACAATTTCATGCATGTTCTGTATCTTATTTGAAATTGATCATGGACATCTAAAGTTGGATTTGTACTTTTTCCAGCCTTGTATCATTGAATGATAGCATTATGGCTTATAAATTCTAAGATGGTGCCTATTTTAGATCCATGCAGCAGTAACTGGACACATAGAGCTTACGCATCACTTGACCAGTCCACCCACTGGTATTTGGTTTGTAAGTGATCGCAGTACCTCATGTTGAACACACTGCTATGTACAAATCAACTCGAGGGATTTTAAGCTCAATGAAAACAAAACTGAAAAAGTTTATATAAGATTACAACTCTCTATACACATGGAAAGGGAATAATGAAATTCTGATTGGTTTCACAAAGAGCCTACTGGGGTTGTTTTACATTTATGCTAGAGACAGACTCCATAACAAGCAAAACAAAAATATATGCACAAAATGCACAAAAGGCCATTTATTTGGGAGGCGAGCTATAGAGTTTGGGTAAATTCCAAAATCATTTTGCACACATGCATATCAAAATTCATCAATAGATTATTTTTAAATTACAGAGAAAAATTAGTAACCTCATACCTCAAGCTTGTGACAACCCTAAATTCTTATTTTGTAAAAGACCTACAAATTGTACTTCTCACACCCTCAACACCACAACCGAGGATTTAAACAATGTCCATACCCAAGATCCTATACATTTACCGTGGCTAATGGTTACCAGACATAGTATGTCAAAACTCAGCATCAAATGGGCATGCTTTGACTTCTTTTTGCATTCATCCCCTGGCCTTTGGGTTTTAGAAACAGTTTTTGTGTACATGGACACATACCGGTCTTCCATCGCACATCGCAATCGCACATGCCATTACAATATAGGCAAACATGACATTTCATAGAGAATGTAGAATACACAAAAAGGGCAAATAACAATGTTCAAAATAATAGACAACGCGATTCTCGAACCATTTGTGTCGCCTGCTTTCACAACAACCTTCTCACTCTCTCCACTGTGACCTCTATGACCTTTGACACCTTGGTATGTGACCTTTACCCCTACATGACACCTAGTTTCGATGTGCCTATGACTAGTTTGCTTTGCTCCAGAATATCTTAACTGCAATTTATAAAAGCTTGTTCAACCGAAAGTCCTACAAGGCGGTTCTCGACACCAAAAGGTCCCCCGCCCACTGCAGTAGCTAAAACCAGAAGCAACAATTTTAAGATCTCAGGGAATATTGTGATGGCCCACCAAGTTTCATCATCCTCCTACCTACATGTTAGTATTTGACCTCGGATGACCCCACATGACCTTGACAATGAACCTTCCAAGTGTCAACAACTGATGTTACCACACCCACCAAGGTAGTTCATCCTCCTACCACATGATTAATGATTTTGACCTTAATGACCCCACACGACCTGGAAATGACCATCAAGGTTTTTGGGCACTGAATGAATGACCACACCAATTTTTCACTCTACATGACCACATGTTAAGGTGATTTTGACCTTGGATAATCCGATACCTTGAAATGACCTTCAAAATGTTTTGGGTACTACATGGTTGAGGACTCACACCCACCAATTTTCATCCTCCTACCACAGGTTTAGTGATTTGCCCTTGAATGCCCCCGCATGACCTTCAAATGACCCTTCAACAATTTCGGCCTGAAATTGTTGACCACACCCACCAAGAATCATCCTCCTACCACATAGTTATGATTTGACCTTGGATGACCTCCTCAAGACCTGCACATGCCTTTCAAAGTTTGGAACAGAATTTGATCCCACCCACCATTTACCACTCCCACCACATGTTATGATTTGACCTTGGATGACCTCGAAATGACCTTCAAAATTGTTGGTACTAGAATGTTGACCACACCCACCTACTCTCATCCGCCTACCACCTGTTACAGATTTGACCTTGGATGACCTTGAATGAACTTCAAAATTTTTGGTACTGAATGTTGAGCACACCCACCAAATTTCAACCTCCTAACCACAGGTTCATGTTTGACCTTGGTGACCTCGTATGACCTTGAATGACCTTCAAACTTTTTTGGTACTGAATGTTGACCACACCCACCAATTTTCATCCTCCTACCACATGTTAGTGATTTGACCTTAGAGTGACCTCGTGACCTTGAAATGACATTCAAAATTTTTGGTACTAGAATGTGACCACACACACCACCAATTTTCATCCTCCACCACATTTAAGTGATTTGACCCTGGATGACCTCGTATTCCGTGAATGACCTTTCAAAAATTTTCGGCATAAAAAATTGACCCCACCCACCAAGATATTTAAATCATCCTACCACAACAGATAAGGTTATAATGCAATTAACTCCTTTTTGCCCTTCATTTTTTGACCCCATTTGACCTTGACAATGCCCATGCCCCTCCTCCGACTCATCCTCACCTCTTGAGTGACACTCTTGGTGCCGAAAATGGCCGACCCATACTTGCTCATCAAAATATCGTGTTGACAACGTTCTTTTAGCGATTTAGCCCTATGTTTGCCCATATTTGACCCTATGTTTGACCACATTTGACCTTTGAACCCATGCCTAACCATGACCCCTTTGTATCCCACCCCACGCCTACTTGAGATACATCTTTGTTGCGAAAATGTCTTCCACACTTGCTTATTTCCAAAGATATCAGTAGTACGCCCAACAACACCCACGTACGGGCTACCATTTCTATAGGCCCCTTTTGCAACAAAAGTGGCGGGCGGACCAAAAATGCACGCATACACACTGAAAGACACCGCGGTATTTAGATTATTATTCGTGACTGCAGCTCCCTGCACCATAGGCAGGCGACACAAAAACCTTGATATACAGGGGCTGTAATAATCTTGCAACAGATGGTTTCTTCTCCTTGTAATGCGCCCACTTCTTGAATTACTTTCCTTTATTCAAAAGCAATAGAAACTTATTTTTTTTCTTGGTCAAATGTTTCTAAAAACATCTTAATGGTAATAAATAATAAATATATATCTAACATTTATGCTTAGATACATGAAATGGCATGAAAAGGAATAAATCAACCTTTAGCAACTCTGCTTAATTTCACTTTGAAATTAGTGATGGGACTGGGTTTATAAAGCTTCCACAATTAAAAAGCTTACATTTTCAGTGCATTAAATAACAAGGAACAATCTTTTGAAACTTCAGCCCATTACACAGAGCAAGTAATATACAGTATATGTTTTAAACACACACTATCTCTTAATTCCATCACCACATTCTTGAACACCATTCCATATTCCTGTGTATTAGTGTGATCAAATGAGATCAATTTTTCATTAAATCCGCCTTGAATTTTTTATTAAGATTAAAGTGTTATGCGTGTCATTTAAATGGATGCGCGTCCAATCAGCAAAGCTTCAGATAAAGATCTAGGCACAGCCCCATGCCATTATTTGAACATTTGTCTGGCCAAAGATACATTACAAGACCATTATGATATACGAAGACCTCTTTATTCTATTGTCCGTTTCTAAGCTGGATTTATTTAGAAATTTCAAGGTCCCACCAATATAGGCCTATTTGACTTTTTTTGTCTATGTTCCCAAAACGACCCATAAGAAATGACGGTGCATATACTGAACTGATCACAGCGCACACTGTCACACCAATGGACACTACACAAAAAATGCAAGCACTATGTACAAGAGTTGCGGTCACGCTAATTGTGATTCCAACAACAGTCACAAACCCAATTAAACAGATATGGCATAAACTAAAACTACCTAATCAGTGGGCTGATTGCATTAATAAGCGTACCTGTGGGTGTAATGACCCTCATATGTCACACATAGCTTTGAACAAACATTTCCCCAAATTCCATCTTTGATGTTCGTATTATGTGCCTCATGGTTTAAAACACCCCTGGATCGGACAATTATTAACAGGAAGACGTGAACAAAAGTATTGAAAGATTACAGTTTGGGGACAATCGTGCAATGAAATACAGACACATAAATGAGTTAAGTGTTAAATATGTGTTCATTGGCGCCCGCGAGTGGCGCCGCTTTGTGTACGTCGCTTGCAGGATTGAGCTCTTTACTGAAGCGGGGTGGCTGATCACTTGGAACTACGTTTATACGTCATGAGTGCAAATTTGGGCAAAGCGCAGTCCGAGTGCAGGAGATCCTTTTTTATTGGCTGACCTTTTGGCCAAATTGGGTCAACGCTAGCGATTCTGACATGGTTGCGTAGTGCCGTAAATTTCATCATCAGAGCGGCAAAGCAGCATCGCCTGCCACCTGTACTCATCGTTTATGACTGAGGTTAATGACTTTGTCGATGTGTTTTAGGTTCTGGTTTAAAATTGTAAGGCATGCCTTTTGACCCCTCTGACCGTTTGACCCCTTTAGCACTAGTAAGCAAAACAGCAGTTACATGGGTTCCCGGGCATATAGGCAACACCTGTCTTATGAAAAGGAGTATACCACTATGTTTCTTTCCAACTGTGCAAATTCAAAAGCTATCCGTAAAGACTGCAACATTCACTTTTTTAAATTGTCACATCACATTCGATAAAATGACAGAATATGTCCAAACAAAGCCCAGAAGACCACTTCTATTATATCATGCTCATGTATAACCTCCTAAAAGTACTCAGTATTTTCACTTGATAGAAAAACACCCCATACAAGTATTTTGATTTTGCTAAAACGTACAGTAATCAATATCACACCCTAAATGCATAATTTACAAGGGGACCCCATTCCGCTGATTTTGTTTTTTTCCATGTTTTTGAACCTACTCATATGTGCGTACATCGGCTAATATCCAAAAGCAAAACCTAATTATGTGTTTTTGTACACGAGCATCCCGCATTTTGCCCCAAACATGTTGGTCGCTGACTACCATTTATTTAAAAAATAGCACTTAATTTTGCAATACCATTTTGGCTTTCACACCCAGGTGGAGTGTTTGTTACTATCCATAATGCAGGATTTTTTTTTTAACTGAGGCCCCATCCTGATTCAAATTACTCCATATCCTGGTGTAGTTGAGACCTTTCTTAGACCAACACCATGCCAGTAATACAATTAGCAAAGCTGAAATCAGGTCTGGGTAACAAACCACACCCTTTACACATTAAACTTGTGAGAACAGCATTATGGGTGCGTTAAGACAAGTGAAATGAAATCCATACAATGGAACAAGTAGGCCTCGGTCCAAGACTTTCAAGGCCAAGACAAGACTTCCAAGACCAAGACTTTCTGTTGAATTTTGTCTGTTCTCATGAATGACCGCCCTCCAAAACCAACCCTGACGCTCCAATGGGCTTGCACCACTCAGTCATGCCACCCCAACACATCTCATCTGCCCCACCCCACATTCCACCCTTGTGTCTCGTAAAAGGTCCTACTATAACCTGCTCCTTTAAATATCAAGAGGAACTTTTAACAGATACTCAGCGTGATCTGACAAAAACACATCATTTGAAATTTACCAATCTAATTTCTCAAAGCACCTTTGAGTCAAATTTCTAGCCAATATAAACCCATCTACAAATCACATTTGAGGGGAGTTTACTATATACAAATCACAAAATTCATTTCTAAGAGAAGTATTATACTGACTTACAATAAATTAATATGTTTGTATTCACAGCCTAAGTATGTTGATTTCACATACAAAGAATATAACGGCCTGGAAGTTGAACCATGACTTTCAGTTCTTAAGGTACTAACAAGAGTGTGTTTCTCAATACGTGGATCCTGGGTTTCCGTACCCGGGAAATCATTTTTCCCGAAATTCCTATCCCACAATGCACCAACTATGTACAGTAGATAAAATAACTAGCGCATATAATTTCTATGGTGTTTCGTGTCATGCGGTCATTTTTCTGTCATAACTGTGCGAAACCGTTTGCTGTACATAAATTTTACCAGTAACAAGTACTCTTTGGTGGTGCCTTGGTAATTTTTTGTTGCCACAAAATTGTGCGTAGTTTTGAGGCTCATCTAACCGCGAGCATGCATGGAGTTACGCATATCTACTCACACATTGTTGGTGCATTGTGGGATAGGAATTTCGGTAGGAAACCCAGGATCCACGTATTAAACTGTTATCTTAAGGTAACAAAGTTGAACTGTACCCCCAAGTATTTGCATGTCAGAATATTTGACAAAATATTAATCTATTTCAAGACATTATTTATTAAATGTTTTCACAGAATATTATCCAGTGCTGGCAGGTCTAGTTCAAACCCGAATGGAGCAGCTTTCTAGGATCAATAAGGCTACCAAATTCTGACTTGAATTGTTGGCTGCTTTAGGATTAATGATAATTAACTAAGAATTCCAAGTTCATTTGGAATGAAGCAAACAAACACATTAAGACTTCTGACACTGAGGAACCAAGTCTTATGTTTCAAAACTCTAGTGTGAAGAAGTATCTGAACATCACTAGTCTCCAATCACTGAATCTTCCAGGCTATCATGTTGATTTCAATCCACTATTCTATTTGAATAGAAAGGAGAACCCAGACTGGGTATACATACCCACATGCAGAGAATCTTTATCACCACAAATACACATGCATACAAGGTAGTATTGGGACTTTTGTGAAGTACACATTTAAAACAACGAATACAAGTATGCAACAAGCACAGGCCTGTACACGAGGGAGGTCGCACCCCCTACATTCCACAAAAGGGGCAAAAGGTCCACTTTTTGCTGAATTTTTTGATTAAAAAGTCCAAATATTTGAGAAATTTTGACAAGAAAGTCCACTTTTTGGTGATAAAATGTTCAAAAAGTCCAAAAAAGGACCATTTTAGGGGGTTAGGTTCACTTTTACCAAAAAGGTCCACTTTTTCGAAGTCCCGCACCTCCCCAAAAATAAATCCTGCGTACCGCCCTGATCAAGCATCAGAAGTCTTGGCGAATGCACACTTGCTGCACACTGTGGTAAAAACAGCACAACGAAGGGTTGGAAATTGTACCGCTTTTGACCCCTTAATGACCGTTAACCAAAATTCTGTAAACACAGCAAATATACTGACATATAATAGACCTTCAAAGTTACATGAAAAGAGTCTGAGAGAATAAAGCTACACAGAATTGACCTTTGAAAAAAGAAACAGCATACACATTTGAGTTTAGAGCCATTGATTGGAAAAGGTTTATACACATCAAATTGATCACTGCACAAGAAGAGTGAGCAAAGACACCTTGCATCAGTTTAAGGTATTAACACATAAAATGGAGAGTTGCCCTTGACCTTGTGAGCTTTGAACCTAGGCATCTACTTCAAATATAAAGTGTAACATTTTTCATCACGAAAATCTCATAAGAAGAAAGTTGTTACTTTAAATATGTCAAAAGTTTGTAAATTGTAGATATCTTGCCTAAATCGTCTTATAATATATTCCACGAAACAAAACCAAAAAAAATTAAAAAAAAGATTAAATGAAACAAGCTTACCACAATTAAGTGCATCACCAATGGGTGCAATAGGCATGTTTTTTTTGTTTCATTAAATATAAGCCCATAATTTGAATAATATGTTTGTACTGTATACCCGGATCGCTCAGCCATTACTACTTAGGCTATGTTAACAGCCCCGATTATCAGGGCGGCCTGGGTAGCTTAGTGGTTAGAGCATTCGCCTTGTGTGCGAAAGGTCCAGGGTTCAATTCCCTGCCCAGGCGTGGATGTCCAGGATTTTTTCCAGGGTGTTCACGCTTAGGTATGTTGTGTATGTCCATGTTAAATAATTGTTCCCAATGTTCTAGTATGCGATGCGATGCGTGTTTCTTTCTCCACTTTGAGAAATATCACTGGTTACAGTTCTTAAATACCTATCTTCAGAAGTTAAGAGAAGCTGCTTTTTATAAGCCCATCATTTGAATAAAGCAAAACTGAGAAATATCACCGGTTATAGTTCTTAAATACCTATCTTCAGAAGTTGAGAGAAGCTGCTTTTTATAAGCCCATCATTTGAATAAAGCAAAACTGAGAAATATCACCGGTTATAGTTCTTAAATACCTATCTTCAGAAGTTAAGAGAAGCTGCTTTTTATACCCATCTAATCATTTTCAAACACAATAGTCTAGAGAAGAAATCTTTGGTTGCTTTAAGCGTACATGTAATCAAAAATGCCCTTGAGCTATTATTTACGTGGGTTATAGTACACGGTGGATTCGACTAAATACTCATAAATTTCTATCACAAAAAATAATATCACACATATAATTACATGGTTTTTATAATATAAACACTACAATTATTTGCCTCATCAAAAAACAAACAAAAAGAAAAATATACAAGTGTTTTGTGGAAGATGTGTTACCTGCCATCGCACTTATGCACTCATAAATGTGTATCACAAAAAATTATATCACAATGTAAATTACATGGCTTTCTATAAACTCTAAACACTACAATTATTTTGATTCATCAAAAAACAAAAATAAGCCTTCTACGAGACATGTGTCACCTGCCATCGCATGAATTAAATGCGGCAATGTTCACTCATGGGTATGAATTTCTCCCTGACATCCTAAGAATAGGTCATGGGGTCAAAAAGTACTTATTCAAAGCAATTGATCTAACACCCAATTTATGTCCAACTTGTAATCTTTGTGCATATTCCCTACCCCAGGGCAACCCCAGGAAAAGAGTCCAAGGCATGCACAAGAGAGAGGTTGTTGTAATCTATAAACATGCCAAGTAATGATAACAGTGATCAGAAATTTCACCGAGTGGCAAAAGATAAAGTGTTTGTGATGACAGCAAAATTTTATTGCCCCTAGCAACTATAACACAACCTTTTACCTCTGTCTACACCTTCAGGATCACGTTGCGACAGTATTGACAATCGATTCCCAGAATGCATAGCAAACATGCCAAGATGACGTCACACTAATGCAAGTATGCTCCACGCAAGCATCCTAAATTAAAAAAGGTGGTATTTTTTTCAGGTAGACGGCAAGGTTGCATTAAAAAATTTCCACCTTTTACTATCCATTTCGAAATGGGGGCCCCTCACTTATTTTTATGACTTGTTAATATCCATCTACATTTCTGTGTCATTAAAGGTGCATTTCGTGATTCCAGCACCTTCTGTTTTATTCATTGATCACTAGATATCCTTGAGAAATGCTTATTTTCAAAATTTGAGCTGATCCCGATCTTGCGGTTATGAGCAATTACTCGTTTCCCACGGTCCCATAGGCTACTGTGCTGTAATTTCTGTCCGTTTACGGACAGAAAATACAAAATTGCGAATTTCTTAGAGATGCGACCGAATTTGCACGTAAGATTGGGCACACATGGATTACTAAGGCTAACGGTTCAGATGATATAAAAATCTCAACATTTTTAGGTAAGTCGGGGGGACGAGGCTGTGGATCACGAAATGCCCCTTAATTTCATGTGAATGTTACTGCTGTGTTGGTTTTTTAAAGCACTTGTTTACCGTTGAGTTCAAAACATCAGCAGTCTGTTGGTACTTGCATTGTTGCAATGTCATATTGACATTGGCATGAAACCTTAAAAATGGGGTATGGGGAAGGTCATTCAATCAATATGAAAACTTGACATAATTCAATCGGGTCATTCCCAACTACATGTTAATTTGTACCAAGAAGTTCTCAATCAAAAAAGTCAACTAAGTGTGTAACAAACCAGAGGGTGTTTTGAACTAATCCCATAATGCATTGCAATGTACCTATACTGCACTGTACTAAACACAGGTCAGTACTTTGGGATAAAAAGTGTTCGAAGGTTTAAGAACCACAAGGCATTTCATGATCATGCTAATAATTCCCTAAGTACTAACGCTTTGTGGGCTAAAATGAGCATTGAAGTCAGTGTTTTTATGTGTTAAGAATAGAATTTTTGTGGGATCAAATGACCCTATTGAGGTGATATTTCCCAAAACTGATGCATTGTGGGATTGACTCAATACATCCTCTGGTAACCAACTGAGACACACAGACACACACAGCATGAAGTTTGAAGGTTTTCCTGATTAAAATTGGATGACCTAATAAAAGATTCACAAAATGCAGAAAATATAACCTTTATAACATATAACATTTACATACATACATGCAATTTAATGCAAATAATAAATTGACATTGGATTCCCAGAATGCATAGCAAACATGCCAAGATGACGTCACACTAATGCAAGTATGCTCCACGCAAGCATCCTAAATTAAAAAAGGTGGTATTTTTTTCAGGTAGACGGCAAGGTTGCATTAAAAAATTTCCACCTTTTACTATCCATTTCGAAATGGGGGCCCCTCACTTATTTTTATGACTTGTTAATATCCATCTACATTTCTGTGTCATTAAAGGTGCATTTCGTGATTCCAGCACCTTCTGTTTTATTCATTGATCACTAGATATCCTTGAGAAATGCTTATTTTCAAAATTTGAGCTGATCCCGATCTTGCGGTTATGAGCAATTACTCGTTTCCCACGGTCCCATAGGCTACTGTGCTGTAATTTCTGTCCGTTTACGGACAGAAAATACAAAATTGCGAATTTCTTAGAGATGCGACCGAATTTGCACGTAAGATTGGGCACACATGGATTACTAAGGCTAACGGTTCAGATGATATAAAAATCTCAACATTTTTAGGTAAGTCGGGGGGACGAGGCTGTGGATCACGAAATGCCCCTTAATTTCATGTGAATGTTACTGCTGTGTTGGTTTTTTAAAGCACTTGTTTACCGTTGAGTTCAAAACATCAGCAGTCAGACCTGTTGGTACTTGCATTGTTGCAATGTCATATTGACATTGGCATGAAACCTTAAAAATGGGGTATGGGGAAGGTCATTCAATCAATATGAAAACTTGACATAATTCAATCGGGTCATTCCCAACTACATGTTAATTTGTACCAAGAAGTTCTCAATCAAAAAAGTCAACTAAGTGTGTAACAAACCAGAGGGTGTTTTGAACTAATCCCATAATGCATTGCAATGTACCTATACTGCACTGTACTAAACACAGGTCAGTACTTTGGGATAAAAAGTGTTCGAAGGTTTAAGAACCACAAGGCATTTCATGATCATGCTAATAATTCCCTAAGTACTAACGCTTTGTGGGCTAAAATGAGCATTGAAGTCAGTGTTTTTATGTGTTAAGAATAGAATTTTTGTGGGATCAAATGACCCTATTGAGGTGATATTTCCCAAAACTGATGCATTGTGGGATTGACTCAATACATCCTCTGGTAACCAACTGAGACACACAGACACACACAGCATGAAGTTTGAAGGTTTTCCTGATTAAAATCGGATGACTTAATAAAAGAAGATTCACAAAATGCAGAAAATATAACCTTTATAACATATAACATTTACATACATACATGCAAATAATAAATTGACATTGGATTATTGGCAGTAAATGAGGCAGTGAAATGTACATTGCATTTTCCTTGGTAAATAATATAGATTTTGTTTCTACCTGATTTTTATATTCAACAAATTGTAATCAAAATTCTTCCATATATAGCATGTACTGGACACACACGCCATCCTTCCACTAAAGCATTAAAGGTGCTTGTTCCGATTTATATCTATTGTGTTCTCTACTTAATATGAGAGCCTGGCACTTGCACATATGCCCCATCAAGTACCGAGGGAAACAAACTTGCGGTTTTGATGGTAGAAGCAATAATGCACATTGCAAAGCCCCATTCAATACTGTGCTAATATTGATGGTTGACCATTAATTCGTCGGTTTTTTGTTTATATCTTGGGAATGAAATGGATTTGAGGGCTCAATTTCAGGACAACACACTGAGAAAATACGGCCTTCATCTGATATCAAATTGATACTCTTCCGGGTAAATCAGGGGGTCCCCAAGAAGAACGGAAACCCGCACCTTTAATCCATATTGGTTTATATACATTTGTATACACAGCTTCCTAGCTCACTTCCACTAGATGCAATCACTTAACGTCAGTAAAGATTAGAAGCCTCAGTTGTCATAATTTTTCAGAAGAGGTGCTGTTAATGAGAACCCAAACACTAACACCCACACATGCCATTTTCACTCATAAACAACTTTTACACACATCTTTCACCCTCATCTTACCAAGCTTTTCTTTAACAGTTAATCAAGGGAGGGTGGTTTAGCACCCTCTGCAATTCCATTATAAAGCACCCAGCTTATGATTGTCATACCAGTGGATAGCTCTGTCATCTTCTTTCCATTGATACAAAAAAATAAGTACCACATACCTAGTATGGCATCAAATGATGTCATACAGTCCTTTGAGTCAGCAAAATTGTAATTTCTACAGAAAATATGCGAAAAACCCCATTTGCTCTGAAAAGGTAATAACAGATTTTCAGCAGTTCTTCATCTCTAAATGATGGCAATTTTTTTTTTGACTACGTTTTACATAAACATGGGATTTTTAAACCGCATACTGTGCGAATATTTGAAAAACCCATAAAATTATTTTGGTGGCCAACATCCCCCCCCCCCACACACACACACATAGCCCCATCGACTTTGACAGTATGTCCTACCCCCGGTGAAGGTCTTACCGTAAATGTCTTTTCACTAAAACTACCAGAAAGGATGAGAAACAATTACTTTGAAGTCCTTTTACCAACGTTTCCTGCTTTAACATACCATAGGAAAGTTGACTGAGGGTGTTAACCAGCCCCTCGTTACGAAGAGGGTTAACCACACATGTGAATTACATATGGCAGCATCATTGCAAATAAGTTTGTTCATTTTTTTCTCCAAAACACAACAGTGAAGCTGTAAAATAAATATCAACATAGGGATACAAGTGTAGCATTGTACTTTAGTGTTTAGATATATTCCAGGGCAATTTGATCCATGTTGTTTTAGAACTTCTATATACTGGATACATAAAGCGGGGTTTTTAAAAGATTAATCCGGATTTTTCCTCAGATTGCAACATAGCTGCCAACTTTGATATGAACTCTTCAGTAAACTGGTAAAATAAGGCCCCAAATTGTATTTTGCAATTATTTTTGTCTCTCAGATTCCATATTTTAGAGGGGGAATTGTATTCCTGTATTTACGCATCATTTTCTGTATGAGCCCCAGTACCAATGCATACACGTTAGCAGCTGTGTTTCAATCTTTTTTCGTAACACTCCTTATTAATAATGATAATAGATATATCCTTAAATCCAGACAGGTCAAATTCCCTTCAAAGTGTGAACAAACACACACCGAAAGCAAAAATGTTAATAAATCGGAAACATATTTTGTCATGTGAGTACACGACAGGTGTATCTTCTATATTTCAATGCAAGCAAGGAATAAACAAGAAAAATGGCTAAGTTGTACCATCTCTGTGCCCACCACTGAAATGTTTATACATGTCTATATCTCCAAAAGTACAAGAGTTTCTCCACTGTTGAGAATCCAAGTCTGTCTGGAACCAGTGAAAGACTCAACTACAGGGACTTGGTATAGAGGTTGCTGGGTTTGGTACTGCATTCTGGTTGTTGGACTGCATAGGCAGTGGAAGAGGTGGATGAGGCCATATTCTCCTTCACATCTCCATCTCCTCTCTTTCCCTAAATTTTCTGAACTTTTCACAAGAATTACACGTTTTATCACCTTTTGGCTTTCGACTGTAAGAAAGCCCTTTCAGTTTGGGAAAGTCTTCCCAATTATTTTACATGTCCTATTTAGCAAAACATGTTAAATCCCCTTTTTTAAACCTTTCTTTTAAAATAAAGTTAATTGGTTTTAATCAAATGTTACTTGGCTGCCTCCATAATTTTTTTTAATTTAATGTAGGATACCTGTAACTTTAAATTATTACATCCTCTTTTGGCCCCTGTTTATTTAGTGATATTTTCAGTTGTTTTGGAATCATGAATGGAAACAATTGAAAGTGTTTTGTACTTATAGAGGATATTTTGGTTTCAAAAACCTGGTAAATATTCTTGCAGGTCATTTAATTTTCCCCCTAAAGTTTATGGCAAAACTGTGAAAATTAAAACCGGGCACAAATTTCCTACTATCCAGCAATAAATAAATGTATATACATTTGGCAAATGTTGCGTCATTTTTCCATACACCCTTTTGCACCACACAACACCTTGTGAAGAGGCTACATTGTGCTTTCCCAGTCTAAAAACTAATTTTGCGGTTCTCGGCTTTCGCGCTCGCTATATTCACAGAATATAGTCCGCCCGGTGGGCCGCCCCATGGCCTTTGACCTGGCACGTGACCTTTTATCTCATCAACAATATGAGGGATTCGCAATGTTGCACCTATGACAAACAGTTTGGTTCCAATTGACTTCAAGTTTCAATTTAAGATCAATTTTAGCACTTTTAAGGCCCATTTTTTCACTGTGACCTCACATGACCTTGAACCTTTCACATGAACCTTTGACCTTATCACCATATGAGGGATCCCCTTTGTGCACCTATGCCAGAAGTTTGGTTCTAATTGAAGTTAAACTTTTTCAATTGAGGCAATTTAAAAAAAAAACTTAACAATTTTTGACACACACAAAACACAAAAAAAAGTTACACACAACCCACCACAACGGATTGCTAAGTTGTTCCGCCAGCTAATAGCTGGCGGCCCACACAATGGTCGTCATGTGATTCATGATATGATTTGAGAGGAGGAAATCACAAAGTCATAAGATACAATATTACAACATTTCCTCCAATCATAGGCAAACATGAGAGTATACTATACAAACACAAACTTTTAAACAGAAATCAAAATTAATAAACCATAAGGCCAAAAGGTTGTATTGGCATAACCCCACCTACCATAATAAATCCTAAAGAAAATGAAATTACGGTTTTTAAACAAAAATCCCACGCAAAAATTACTTTTTCCAAAAATTGCAAAAATTTATTATTTTTTTCATTTACCATGTTTTTGAACTTATCAATTCTAAGGTGCAAAATGATGCTACAATTGACTTTCTGAAATGACCCTATAGGATTAAGACTATATTTTAATCCGCATGCTTCTAGTAATTAGTGCTTATATGTATAATAGACCCAGGATAATACCTTATTTTAATTAATGCCAGTACAAAGTTCTCTTTTAGCTGTAATCTGCAAGATTAGACTGATAAACAGCACACAAGCTATGACACAGGCTGTACAATACATTTGATGACAATTTTATTAAAATAATTAACATTCAAAATATTTAAAATTATTTGACTCTATAAGGGTAAATAAAACTGACCACATTCATCAACATTCATTCAGAAAAAAATATATTAAGAACACCTCATATTCAACTCACAGAAGGAAACTGAAACAAAAAGTGGTAGAATTTCGTAGCAGAGGGCGAAGAATCAGTCCTTGATTCTCAAAAATGAAGTTTTCGGGAATCGTCTAATTCGCTTCTGTGTTAAATTCTAATGTTACAAGAATCAAATTGATTTCCCACAAATCAATTTACAAGAATCTTCGCGAGAGTCGATTCTCGGCTTCTCGCCGAAATTCTAGCCCCTGTACCAAAAAATGTTTTCCCATTTTTTAACAACTCATACGAGTGCATCATATGATGCAGTAAGCCATCAATTGGGATGGTTAGGGAAGCATACGTTGTAATTAATTTTTTGGATGTTGACCTCCTTTGGCCTTGAGTGACCCCTGATGACCTTAAACAGACCTTAACATTTTCCTGCACAAAAAGCACCCGCTCCACCAAGTTTCACTTGGATTCAACCAAAGTTTACCACCATTTTGCCTTCCTTTGACCTTGAATGATCTGGATGATCCTTGCCATGACATTTTAAGATTTTTTGTCAGCAATCAACCCCACCGGCCAAGTTTCACGTCCATAAACCAATGTTTAACCCATTTGACCTCCTTTGACCTTGAATGTCCCACTGATGACCTTGCTTCACTAACACCAACTCATTCTGTGGAAGATCAAGGGGCACCCACCCCCAAGTCGCAGACTGTACGGCCCTCGATCTCCAATAAAATAGGCTTTGACCTCATTTGAACCTTAATGACCTCTAATTACCTTGTCGTGACCTTTGACATTTTCGGCACACCAATTGACCCCACCCCACCCTCCCTCCAGGTTTCATGTCCAATACACCAACGTTTACACCCCATTTGATCTTGAATGACCCCTTATTACCTTGGTATCCATGACCTTTAAAATTTTTGGCATCAACAAGTGACCCCACCCACCAAGTTTCGTCTGGATACAACACCAAAGTTTACCCCTATTTGACCTCCTTTGAACCTTGGCATGACCACTGGTGACCTTGTTGTGCTCTTAAGATTTTTGGGCCATCAACCATCAATCCCACCCTGAAAGTTTCATGCCCATACACCAATGTTTGCCCCATTTTACCTCCCTTGACCTTTAATGACCCCCTAATGACCTTGCCAGTGACCCCCCCTAATGACCTTGCCATGACCTTTAAAATTTTTGGTGTCAAAAATCGACCCCACCCTCCAAATTCCATGTCCATACACCAATGTTTACTCCATTTGACCTCATTTGATCTTGAATGACCCCTGATGACCTTTGATCCACTAACCAATACAACCTCGGTCTTCGGACGGTCAAAGGGCACCCACCCACCAAGTTCCAGGAACGTGCGACCCTCGATCTCTGAGAAACCAATGTTTAACCTTCTTTGACCTTGAATGACCCCTAATGACCTTGTTGTGACCTTCAAAATTTTCGGCATCAGAAATTGCCCCCAGCCTCCAAGTTTCATGTCCATACACTAACGTTTACCCCACTTGGCCTTCAATGACCCCTGATGACCTTTGATCAACTAACCAATACAACCTCGGTCTTCGGACGGTCAAGGGGCATCCACCCACCATGTTTCAGGAATGTGCGACCCTCGGTCTCCGAGAAACCAACATTTCACCTCCTTTGACCTTGAATGACCCCTAATGACCTTGTCGTGACCTTCAAAATATTCGGCATCAAAAATTGACCCCATCCTCCAAGTTTCATGTCCATACACCAACGTTTACCCCATTAGACCTCATTTGACTTTGAATGACCCTCGATGACCTTTGATCCACTAACCAATATAACCTCGGTCTTCGGAGGGTCAAGGAGCACCCACCCACCAAGTTTCGGGAACGTGCAACCCTCGGTGTCCGAGAAACCAAGGTTTAACCTACTTTGACCTTGAATGACCCCTAATGACCTTGTCGTTACCTTCAAAATTTTCGCCATCAAAAATCGACCCCACTCTCCAAGTTTCATGTCCATACACCAATGTTTACCCCATTTGACCTCATCTGACCTTGAATGACCCCTGATGACCTTTGATCCACTAACCAATACAACTGTCTTCGGTTGGTCAAGGGGCATTCACCCACCAAGTTTCAGGAACGTGCGACCCTTGGTCTCCGAGAAAATAGACGCGATCAGACAGACATGACACACTGACAGACAGACAGACCACCGGTAAATAGATGATGCACTTATTGACCTGATTGCGTAAACTGTTGACATCAAGAATCCATAAAAACATAGCTGGTGAAAAGTTATCGTGGCCCGCAGTAGTGCTTCCCCAACATGGGAGATTTTTACTCGGGTCTTCGGCTAAATGGGCAACCCAGCGCGATACTCAGGTGTGCATTTGCATAAAACGTCATAAAATACATGTGCTTGTACTCGACCTTGTTAGCTCCGCACACATGGTGTGTGTGCGTAAAATACTAGGGGATCACGATGAGCCAAAATATTCAAACGATCAACAAGGTGGAACATCGTTCAGACTTGAAGCTACCTGGGCAAAGCTGTCGCAGCAATGTCTTTTAATCAAAATAGGCCAAAAGAAAATATAATAATGACACGCAATAAGGTTTCTCAGTGTACAACCAAATATTCCCTCAAACACCTCCAAAAATAATACACCATTATAATAAAACCCTAAATTTTCTAAATTTTCTAAACTATGCGAATTAGTACAAATAATTGCCATAATGGAAAAAGGGCTTGCCTTATGCAAAGGACGATACCACGGTACCAAATTTGCTAAGGTACGGACTTCATATTTTTGAAGTTTTGCTTCACAAAAGTAAGCAAATTCTGGTCTCTTTCTTCGTACTTTTGCTGAAAATTCTGTGAGACTTGGTGCAACATAACTTTAGAAGTTTGATCTCAAGTAAAACAACTTCTTTTTGTGTCATCCAGGGTTTGTTTACACTAAATCTATTCCCTGTTCACTCTACATGTAACTGACATGTGAAGGTCCCAACTAATAAAGCACAAGCCTATTTCTGTTTACACTTGTAGCTACTTGTGAGACCAAGGGAGTGAGTAGTTGTCAGCAAGTCGTAAATCCACA
>JAMKCH010000673.1:0-58043 GCA_023653785.1 Ophioderma brevispina
AATATACATTGTAAATGTGGGGTTTGTTTGCATTTCCACCCCATCCTACCACTTTGTGGGTGGCATGTATTTTTACAATGCTCTGTAGGACAGACTTAATCTTGGGCTTATTGTGAAAGCTTAACTATTAAGCTTTAAATATAAGTAAAAAAATCAAAAATATTTAGCATTTTAGTTTAATCTTTGTTTTTTTGCTGATATTTTTATGTTTTTTTGTGGGTGGGGGTTGTGGTAGAGGAGGATGTGGTAGAGGAGGATTAAGGGCCCGGGAAAAATCCGCGATCGCGGAAAATAACATGTCATGCGCGGAAACTTTGGCTTCCAACGCGGATTTTCCTACAATGCGCGGATTACACGCGGATCCCCTTTTTTTCTCAATGAAAAGGTTTTTCAGGACCTGTGGAAAATGATCGCTAATAATCGCCAAATTGCCGAGAACAAATGTGTTTTAGTACTTGCCTCGCTCAACAATGGCGATCTAATTTACCAGCTTGTCCGTGGGAGGATGGTGGGGAACGCATGCTGATCGCGGCGCAGAGATGAAACAGTTATTGCAGTTTGACATGTCTAATCATTCATCCATGAGCGCACATGAATTTAATACCTCAGGACACTTAAGATGACTTCTGTGCACTCATGCTTGTCGCGGGAATTCAAAGCTACTACTTGCCGACGCGGTCGTTAAGGAAGTTTAACATGGAACAAGTAACGCGTGGTCCTGGCAGCAGCATGTTCAATGGTTTTTATAAACTTATCAAATGGAACCGTTAGTAGATAAAAATGCCGACGTTAATGAAATGTAAATATACCTGTCGTTGCTTCTGGTGGTTTTACCCTCATTCGTGAGTTTGCCTCTAGAGTTTAAGTTACATCAGCGTTTTTGGGCGGGGGCGAGTTCAATCGTGTTTTATTCGCTGTTTATACTGTCTTCGTATCTGAATTTTGAACTGAAATTTAATTAGCATACATCATGGGCCACCATTCAGGTACCGTCCGAAGTCAAAGTCGAAGCCATACTCCAATGTTACCCCACAGCAAACGGTTTTGGAATATCCAGGACATTTTAGAACTGTCCAGAGCTGGATCAGAAATCAATGACTTTTTTTTGGAAAGAAATACAAACCTATTCTATTGATATGCTACAAATATAATTTTGGAGCAATTTCAAATCAACAAATGTTTCAGACAATTGAATATCCATGTTTTTTTATATTCTGTAAAATGTGTATTATTTTTTATTATGTGGTATGTGGTGAATTTGTATAATGTTTAATGAATGACCAGAGTTGATGGCAAGCCATTGTTCAAAAAATTTTATAAGTTAGTTTGCCTTCATTTTATTTTTGGAAAGATTCTGTCGCCGAGTAATGCATATCGGCCTACAAAATATAATCTGAGCTAATTTTCATCAATCAACACTTGGTTTTCAAAAGTTGTATATGATTTTTTAATATCATTCGATATTCAGTAAAATTTGTATATATTTTTAATATCATGCTAATTGTTTTAAAGTTTTATTATTAATATATTCGCTCGCCAGACATTCATACAGAAATTTAGATTCATGCATACAAGTCAAAATCGGCTGTGTGTGTAATGATGTCTATTTTTTTTGTATATTGCCATGTAAAATATGGTTAATACCAGGGTTCGTATCATCTATTAAGTTACGATACGCAAAATGATTCGAATGTATATTATTTTTGTTTATGAATGTGCATGAATAAAATTTAATAACTTGAACGTGTGTGATTATTTATTGCCGTTATCTTGTGATTATTATCGTAATTTCTGAAATGTGTGAGACGCGTACATAGCCCCAATGTTATACACAGACACGTGGCGCCAAACAAGGCGGTGGCTTGATCGTCGAGTACGTATCACTCGTGGGAACTTTCTTTTTCTCACTCGCGTAGCACGACGTGGGCGTGGCTTCGACCACGTGAGTGCAATGAGGGTTGGTTACTGAACCCATAGTTTTTATTTTATGACTTCATTGCACGCACTGGTCGAAGCCACACCCAAGGGACCCCAACAAAAATTAGTGACACAGGCGCATAGGATTTCATATGAAAGCTCTTAGAATAAACAAAGTATTATAAATGGGCAGGGAATGAGAAGGACAGGTGATGGTCGAATCAGGCGTGGGTAAAAATTCATTGTTGTCAGTTCAAGACATCGGCCGGGACTGACAGTGACATGTGTGGCTGGCATTGATAGGAGGTGAACACAGTAGGTATTAAGGACATGCGCATGAGAAAATTAGGTAGGTAAATATTAGAACAAGAGAAACAGGACAATTATATCATCAATTAGTTAGACTTTGTGATCGCCGGCTGTTGACAAAAAAATGTGATTTTAGGGTGCGGTTTCCGCGGAATCGGCCAAATTTTGGGCGCGGATTTGTGCGGAAAAGGTGAAAATTTGCATCGCGCGGCAGGAAAAATAGCGGATTTGGCGAAAATCTCGCGCGGAATTCGCGCTCCTGAAACGCGGGGATTTTTCCCGGGCCCTAGAGGAGGAGCTATCACATTTACAGGGTAACAGTATTGCAAAATCATGCAAGTATAAGACTTAAGCATTCCTTTGTTGTTGTTCAACTTTGCAGCTGTGTGATAGTCTATTTTGCTCATATAATTAAAACAATGGTCAATTAATCATAAATGAATGAGGTTCTAATTACAGATTCGACACTTGTGAACTGCGCAACTGTATGGCATGCTTTTTTTTAAGGTCAATGAAAAAGTAAATAGCCTACAGGTATCACGTGTAAGAGAAGTTTTTGTAATGTAAGACTAATTATTACATTTAGTGTAGTTAGTCTGTATACATTATAATTACATTACTTTAAATGTAAATCTAAAATGGTAATTGGAGGTTAAAAATGATGCTAAGTCCACATTTCAAAATACGGAAATGCAAACTGTACAAATTAGCTTGTCTTTGAAAGCATCCTATTGTTTGGAATGTAGGGCATGCCTGACTTTGGGGGTAGTATGACCAATAAACAGGCTTAAATACTGGGATTGGGGGGATCCCAAATTATTTTACTTTACGGTGTATACTGTCGTATTTAAGGGAGCTCATTCTACATAAATGCTGGCATGTAACCACCCTGTAGTGTCTAGTAGGATAAAGTAATATTGATTGATTATTTACCAATAGTTCAGTAACTATATGTGGTTTTCCAAGTCGCCCATATCTACTTCATCAAAGCTTACGCACACTTGATGTTGTACAGTAATGAAAATCTTTGTATTACGGGCTGTATCTCTGATCACTATGGACAATGTATTATAAGCACCCTGTACCACTAGTAACTGTAAAAAATATGAGTAAAAAAGGAATTGCTGCTTTAAAAAAGAGTAAACTTTTCCTCGAAAATGGAGTAAATTTCACTCAAAAATGGAGCGAAATTTCTCAATTTCGAGTAAAGTTGACTCTTTTTTAGAGGAGATCACTCCCCTTTTTGACTCCATATTGTTACAGTGTAATGTGAAAACAACAAGAACAGCAACAACAAAATAACCCTGGATAATAGTAGGGGAAAATCACATGCATTGCAGACATTTTCAACTTTAGATATTTGTACATCCCTTTGGACAGTCATTTCATCATCACCCTGTATGTTCAATACGATCACTACAGTGTGATAATTATTTGGAAGCGACATAAATATCACACTGTGTTTATCCAGTCAAAATTTAACCTCATTCATTCAGCTTTATTTATTTTTGATTTCATTGCAATTAGAATTTGAAAACATAAAAACCCTAAGCGTTTTTTTGACCACCCTTATTCAAAATAGAAACATTTAATAAGAAAATTAATTTTGATATGCCTTGGTTGGGTATTGATCTTACTACATTAGCAATCATACATTAACATCATATATTTGCCTGATTGCTGTACTGTAACTGTAGATGCAGATGGGAAATAGTAAACCAACCATTTTTACATGTTTTTGTGTTGTTTCATTCAAACACCCTTATAATGTTTAGGTCACCTGAATAATATTGACTTGATATTATACTTTTAAGAATCCTTGTTCATAGCTGCCAGAAAACTTATTACTTTTATATAGTTCTGGTAAACTTGAGCTTCATAAGTTTAAATGTGAAAAGGGCCAGACTCGGAAATGCACATCAACACACTTGGTCCCAGGCTTAGACAACATGATCCTGTTAACGGGAGCTATTTAAAACCTTGTCGGCTAGCTAAATCTGATGGAACAGGAATTTTTTTCTCCCGATATGAGCGTTGACCCAACCGTGGAAGCGACCATACAGATCGCCCATAACATGACATGTCGAGGACAAAATGGAACAATGATTGATTGACACAGTAGGACGCCAACGACGCATATAGCCTTTACAAGGTCAATTTTTAAGTTAAGGGTTCCACTTTGTGGAGCGCCATGGCACTTCGTGAGTACGAGGAACGATCTTTTTTCGCGCGGTTTTCATTAGCAAATTTAATTGATTACTTATTAAACCAGGAGAGAGCACCAATTATTCCCACAGACTGCAGAATAAGTTTAAATATGTATATTGTGGTTATAAATATAACAAATTTTAATCGGCTTTCTACAGGAGTCGACTATTTATAAAGGCAAATATAGTCATGATCATGCTGTCGAATTCCAGCAGGAATTTTCCAATGTTACATTTTTTTCACCTACTGCGATGTGCATTATCAAAGTGAATTGAATGATTAATTTTTAGCATGATGAAATAAAAGTATGGTATTTTTCATCTTCTGATAGGATTTATCGACGGCAATGACCGCACTTGTTAGAAAATTCAGTTTGAAACACTTTGTCAAAATGTAGTTGAAGATAGATCAACTATAGATCAACTCTATACCATAGAGTTGGATCTATCGCATTCTATACATACCATTGTTAGCTCAGTTAAGCAAGCGGCTATTCAAATAATACGAAGTTTACGGGTTCGAGTCGGTCGGGGGGGGGGGGGGGGGCCCCCATACTTTCTTTTAACCACCTCTGTGCACAGGCCATATCCCGGAAAAGATTAAAATATTCAAGTTATGCTCTTATTACCTATCAATTAGTATTTTTCCTGATCTCATTTGGGTGGGGCTTGAGGAGTAGGCGGGATTTGGTGTGGGCTTTTCTCTTTCACAAAGCAGGTTGTGCACTGAGACGAGCACCAGTTTCTGCCTTCATGTACATCTGTAACGAAATAATCAATATTGCAAATTGAAATAGAGTTGAATGGTGTATAGGGCTTAATTGATTTCTGTCATCAAGTAGTACACAAGGTTACACTAAGTTACCATCAAACTGCCGTAACTCACATTTCAGTCATCATTATTTTTTCTTATCTTTTAGAGTGCATTTCTTTCTGTAAAACGCTGCGGTTCCCAATAAAAGTATATAAACAACTTACCATCTATTTTTTGTCCTCTGAAATTTTCAAGAGACACAAATAAAATATCGATTTTCTTTAGCGTCAACAAATTTCTGCAAGAGTTCCGTATCTACTTGGTCCGCTTGCGTGTCATGTCACGCATGAAAACACCTCCGATCAAAACAAACACCAACATGCGAATTGCCGTCTTAAAGGCCTAATTCACGATTTTTTCAGACAACTAATGTACATAAAGATCTAACTCTGTAGCTTTTCGTTGATGGCGAATTTCCATGGGCTAAATATGTTTTTTAAGTTCGTGACTCTGACTTCGCCCATTTTTGGTACGTATTTTCGGCGTGTTTAGCTTTAATGTTTCCACGAATGACATATTGCTACAATTTCTATGGGAAATCAAAGTTTAGTATTTTATATGCGTGGTAAGTTACATAAAATTGACGAATGAAATTCATTTCGATATTTAAATTTTCGTTAGAGTACTCGCATCGCAACATCTGAGGCTTGGATTTAAATTTGTGGAGTCATATTGGGGGTCATGTCCTGTAAAAAATACCGAGTAAAGGTATTACATAGTGTAATGCCGTTGCCGCTCAGCGGGAAGCCGATTGGTTGGTTTCCCGCTTGCAGGATTGAGCTATTATAGTCAAGCGGCGCTATCGGTTGAACTAAGTATCGAGCGGCACCGCTATAAAGTTGAACTCAAGTCAACTCAATGCGATCTGCGCTTTGGGAAAGCGGCAGACGAGCGGCAGGGATCGATTTACGGCTGACGCTGCTCGATTGGGGTCACGCTGAGCTGATCTGACCATTCTGCGTAGTGACCTAAATTTCATCATCAGGCGGCCAAGCGGTAAGGGCATGACACTATGTAATTACCTTAGCCCATGGCGTCGCTACTGAATGTCATGATGTATATGATGATGTCCCGAAACATGCCAAGACGAACAGCCGAAGCAGGATCACCAGCCCGGATCGTCCAAATTGGCAAAAAATCGCTCCTTTAGGCATTGGCGATTTCGTTCTTGGACTTAAACCATTTTTCTTATGAAATATAATTAATCCTTTTAATAGGAGTTAAGCGAGTAGGTCGCATTTTCAGTCGGCATGCAACAATCCATCCGCATCCAACTGTTTACAGGATCCTCGTTGCTACGACAATGACCCAAGGTCAGTAGTCTCTTCATTTAATTTTATGTTTGTATTTTTTATATATAGAAAATATACCATCAAGTATTTCAACATTTCACTTGATCATATTTAAAAATATTATCTGTTTCTTATTCATCTTAATGAGATGGATAAAAAGATAAAAGATTATCTACGCACTGTCATACTGAAAATCGGGGCTGAAACTTTATAACCTTTGACCGATGACGTCATATTGGCAAGGCTATTGTAAACATTACCACGAAGGCTTGTGAATGTGATGGCAAGCCAGAGATTATTTTCGCATACATTTGCTTGGTCTATTAGACACTAAAACCCAAATGTAAAATGCTATCAGTATGGGTGCTGGTGCGGGGAAAAATCCAGCAGTAGGAATGCCTATTAGTCCTATGTGGAACTTGCAGTAAAGCAAGTAGAAAAAACTGGTCAGGATTGGTATTGAGTCATCAGACTTACTCAAATTACTGTTTTACTCATGACATGGCATTAGGCAAGCCAGAAACTGCCCATGTATTCCAGAGCCATGCATGGTACTTGTATCTTAGCAGCATGTTCAAAATTCTAGTCGAAGAGGGCTCTCTCACAGAGTTACATTAAAAATCTAATAATATGGGCGCCAAATCTCACATATTTATGATCAAATGGTGTGTTCCTATATATAGCAGGTAGAACCAAGGCTTAGAAGCGAGCGGCATCCAGAGGCTCAGATACACTTTTCTTTCTGTCATATTTTGCCAAAATGCACGCACGAATTCATAATTCCGTTTGGAAATCCCATTGCCCAACCTCCATCAGATCATGTTGGGCCCCCCTGGTTTAGAAAGTCATATTTTTTAAATCTTTCTTTCTACTTCCTAGCCAAATAGACAGCTTTGGTCAAAACATTTTGTTTTCCGAATCCCCCACCAGCCCTGACAACATATAAAAAAATCAGAAGTTTTTGTCAGAGATCTCGCTTTTACCGTGTAAACCCCCATACTAGCAACATCTAAAATTAGGATTTCCTTGGCCGTAGGGCTGTCAGTTCCGTTTCCGGGTTAAAAATTGCCTACCCGTTTAAACGGAAAGTCCGACGACCGGGTTAACCGTTTAAACGGAAGACGTACCTCCCAGGTCATCACCATGATGATCGTGCAGCGAAATTGAGCTCAATAAAAGGGAAAATCCCCTGGGAATCCCCCGCCCGTATTCATAGGACAGTACATTATTTTGCGTGCTCTTTTGTTTACTTAGCACATGCTTTCTTACAATGTCTACGGGTTTCACAACTTCACATTTTATTGATCAGCTTTCTTAAAATATAATATTATCTTTTCTGAAACCTAACACATCATGATATCTCACCTCAGTCCAGGACCCTCATCGCCGACAGGAAAAAAAATCGACCCATCCAGTGCGCACCAGCTCAAAAGCAATCTGTTTACCAACACAAATTTTTTCGACAACTTATATATTTCTAATTTTTGATTGGTTTCTATTTTTCTTTCGTGGCCATGGTATTTAATACTGTTGCCCATTTTGAAAGTATTGATAGGAGAATCGTAATAACTACAACGATTGTACAAAGTTTCCAAAAGGCGCCGTAATATTCTTGATTATTTTGGTACCATGAAAATTACTAATTGCCAACAAACCACCTCGGCGCTAGTCCCCCCTCCTCATTTTCTCCAGGTAAGAATCACTTGCCCCAGTTCAGCTGACCACGTGGCCGACTTCTGCTCTTCCCAGTACCGAATCGGCTAATAAATTATGACGTCTGATATTCACACGATGCACTAGGATTGATATTAAAAATTCATGTTGACATAAACAGGTTGTTCTTTACAAAACACTAATGCGATTCAACTTCAGTCTATGTGTTTAAATGGCCGATAATGCGCGTAAAATACCACCCTTTTAGTCATGTTATGCAAAAGTAAAAATTAGTGTGGCGGCCATTGGTGACTCTTGCACTCGCCGTCTCGGCATAGTCAACACTAGATCAGTGTGTGCATGCTGACAAACTATAATCAAGGTATCGTTGTTTAGTGTTTGTCAGGGGGAGAATTATGTCGTAATTATGACCGATAGTGGTTTGGGGGTCGCATCTTTCTGTAGTAAACGGTGGCATAAAAATTTTTGTGCATTCATAATCATGCTCCTATTTCCTGTAAAGAATTTTTTGTTGGATTTTGTTTAATTCATAGTCCCGATATGACAAATGTCGACTAAAAGAGATTAAAAGGGGTCCCCTTTACACGTTTAGCGACTTTCTCCACGTTTTAAACGGCCTTTTCCGCCGGTTACCGTTTTAAACGGTTTACTACTGACATCCCTACTTGGCCGCCCTCCCCTGAAGAAATTATGATTTGAAAAAAATAAAAAAAGTAAAAAAAATATTATATTATTTATTTAAACATATGGCTTTATCGTAGTGTTTAGCTTCTTTCCAAGCTTTTTTTAAAATATCAGCAACCACATTATACTAGGTTAATTATTCGAAAACCAGTACATAACAAATAAATTTGCGAGAAAACAAATATCCAACAGAATGGGAATTACAAATATTTCCTGTGACTATTGGGACTACAATGTCAAATTCAGTATTTTTAGTAGATCAGATTCCCCGTCGATTTTTATCTCTGTAGGAGTTAATGGTAGTAAAACAAAGAGAAAGCGCGAATCAAATGAGGGTCGGTACTTTTTAAAAATTAAACCGTCAGACTTAATTTTCAATAGATATCGCGTCTGGAATCAATCGGAGACAGTCCTATCAATATTTGCATTGACCGCAATCACAGCTGCACTTGATCTAGTGATCAACGCTCACCTCGAAAACTACGTCCAATGAGGGCGAAGCCCATTGTGAGCAATGATATCTAATCTGATGAAAGTTTTAAGTTAAATTTAAACGCCCTATTTCGTCGCTTCTGTATCCCGAAAGCATTGGAACTCTTATGCACCCATTTGATTCCACACAGCACAATTAGGCTCTACTGCTTGGTCGTGAAGAAAGTCTTCTCATGTAAAAACCGTATGCACTGAACTTCCTGTCAGCTTACGCGGTCTCGCAAGGTCATGAAGTTAGAGCGTACGACAGCTGGTTCCCGCACTTTGGTCTCTCCCACCACTTCACAGGCTACATGTCCTGAGCCCTGAAGCGAAGTCTGAGCGCGGCATGGAACCAGCTTAGTTAGCCGTTCCGTTCAGCGTTTGTGATATACTCATTGGAATACATTTTAGGCTTTTTGAGAATCAATTTATTTATTCGTTTGATTTTGACATGAAAAAGTTTAAAAAATCTGTGATAGGGTGAATATGTCAGACTCAGGATATTCCCGGTATTTATAGAATCCGTTTCGAGGGCCAATGCTTCAAATATGGGACGGGGATAGGGGATCGTGTTTGCTGCGGAATTTTTTTACCCGCAGCCTATTCATTTGTGCGGGAATGAAATACTAAAGCATTGTGAATACCATTTTTTCCCAGACCTCGCCTCGCACCCGCACTCGAGGTCCTGGGTTCTGAACGGACTACACTTGACCAGTTGACCAAAATGGGCCACGATGACCCAATGGGTTATTAGGTACACACCACTATTAGAGTGGAAACAGCCTATATCACTCCGAGGTTTATCCGACGTATACCCCTCTTTTGTGGATAAATTGTGAAGATATTCTTAGTAATTTTGTGATTTTGTTGACCAAATTTTTATTTTATAGACAGGATTGAATGTTTACACTGACAATTTGACATCGAAATTTGAAATGAAATCTAGTTTGATCTTCTATAACCACACAAGGTGTTTTGCAGGCGAGCTCAGAGTCGGAAGTGAACCCAGTGAAAATACGGCATCTATAAAAATCAGTAAATATCTAACAATCTAAAAAAGTAAATGCTATCGTCAATTTTGATATGTTGAGAGAATTTCTACTCTTTGTATTCATCTAAATCCGTATTTCTCAAACGAAAGGTACTCGAGTTCTCGCCATTTATCTGAACCATCATTTTACTCACAAAGTCTATGGCGCGTTCAATGGTAATGTGTAACCCTTTTAAGAAAGGTTCCATGCGGCTTTGCGCGAAGGTCTGCGTATTCCCAATTATCAAGCGCTAAAAAGACACGGGGTAATCAACAAATTCAGCAGACTGAGTAAGTTGCAGTGGGCGCATTAGCGCATTCCGCATTTTTTCCCTTTTCGTGAAGGCTATCTAAACGGTTCTTGCTGTTTTTCACACTGACATGAAAGGTATTACGTATTTGTTTTCTATTTTTCCAAACAAAAACAAAATCCAAAATTTTAAAATACTTAAACAAAACCAACAAAACCTCGTTTGTTTTGAAATCATTTTATTCATTGTAGCACACCTCTAATAGTTGTGGTGAAACTATGGGAAACCTTTCAAATTCTTACACGCTGTCGTTCTCGCTGTTTTTATCGTGTCCATATCTAGGTTACTATTTAATTGTAGAATTAAATTTGGTGTCAACATGTAGCTAGAGTGATGTAGTTTAGGAGTATGGCAAACTTAAGATACAGAGAGTTTGAGAAATTAAAAAATAGGGCGGTCATCGCACGCCTCGTGTTGCTCCGTTCTTACGATATTTTTAAAGTACGGAAACGCATTGACTAACTAGTCTAGGCTAGCTTACCTCGACTAGACTACACCAAGTGTCACTAGGCCTAGGCTAGACTAAGCTATAGCCTAGCCTCAAAACTATGACCTCGATTAGCTTTGGCTAGCCCCGTTTAGTATTGCCTACCTACAAGAATGCATCTGCATTTTCTGCAACGATCTCCGGTTGGTCTATACATGAGCTTGCCTTGTCTATGCCTAGCCTGACCTAAACTCAAGAAAGATGTGATTATCCACATTTTAGGCCTATAACCATTTGCCCCCCCCCCCCCACCACCACCCAATCACCAACCTTGTCCAAGGCTGCGTGTTAAAAATAATGAAGGGGTTTTTGTTCTGAATATGTTTGAAGCGATTCTTTACTGGCAACCTATAATACTAAATCTTGTTAACATGTCGCGTTGGACACCCGCGCTTTTGCGTTGATAACATTCGCCTGAAATGGGCCATTGGCGTAATAATAGGTACCCAAGTATTGACGCGTGCACGCCATAAAGACAGGCTTTTAGTGTTAAAAATAAACAACACTTACAACTTTTTAAACACAATATTTAGTATAAAAATGAAACTTTTGTAAAAATTGAAGGGTCCACTTCGGCCTTTCAGAGCTTTATTTTGTTCAGTTGGCTTTTTGCAAAAACCGAACTTAAAAGCGCGCCCGATCAGCCCCGCAAATGATTAAAATTGAGCATTCGCGCATAATGCACTTTCATTTTTTCTCATATCTCAAAATCTATCAGCCCATTTGAACGAAATTTAAAATGAGTACTGAGAAGGCCTCTGCTCACAGGAAATTAAAAGTAGTACTACAGCTGCTATTATTGGTCTCTTAAAGGTACACACCACTATAGAGTGGACACAGCCTATATCACTCCGAGGTTTATTCACGACTGTAGTACCTCTTTTGTGTATAAATTGTGAGATATTCAGTAATTTTGTGATTTGTTGACGCAATTTTATTTTAGGCTGACAGGATTGAATTTGTACTGACAATTTTGAAAAGAAAACATCGAAATTTGAATGAACTAATCTAGTGTGATCGGCGTCTAAACACACACGGTGGCAATGCGAGGCTAAGAGTCGAAGTGAACCCGTGAAAATATACGGATCATATAAAAATCAATAAATATCTAAAAATCTAAACGTATATGCTATCGTCAAATTTTGATATGTTTTTGTTGAGAAATTTCTTTTCTAACTCTTTGTATGCATTAATCCTTATTTTCCAAAAACGAAGGTAACTCCTCGGCGTTAAGCCATTAATCTGACTCAGTCATTTACACATAAAGTCTATGGCGCGTGAATGGTGGTGTGTACCCTTAACAATCTACACTAGTGCTTAATTTATAGTTGTCTCACTGATTTCAAATATGATGATTTAAAAACTACATCCTATCATAATCATCGAATTGCTGTTGTTTTCATTGGTGATAATTACTGTTTAGTAAAAGATGTTCCTATGTGCACTAGGTAGAGCAAGAATAATTCCCATCTGCACTTTTATTGATATGATTATAGGAATCAATAATTGATTATCTTAGACTATCCCCACTGTGTTGATTGGGGATTTTTATAATTAGCTCGCGTTAGCGTCATGATGTAAATTGAAACTGCATTGCGGTTAGCGGAATTAGCGATATAAAACAACATCTACTTGACGATAATATGTGTGCTCAGTTCGCGTCATTTAAAGTCGTCATAAGTCACCTATTCCTTTACTAGCAGAATCTAAGATAAACACATGGTTTGTCACGAATTTGGACTCCATCGAAGATGGAATTCTGAGAATTACGGGTGGAAACAAGCGCGGAAACCGGACTGAAAGCGAGTGAGCACAATCGTGTAAAAGACTCAAACATTTCTAAGTCCAAAAATTTTTTCGGGAGAAGGACATTGAGAATCCACGTCAGACTTTCAAAGTAGGGCCCCTTTAGGAGACGGGTTACGCATAAGCGGAAAAAAGAAAAATTGGTGCAGCAGCTGGCAGGACATGTAGACATCACTACTAATTATGGCTGAAAAAAGTACCATCGGCAATGGCATGGGTACGGAAGCTTGTTGTGACCAAGCTTCGTTAATTGGGACAGTCCTGATTTCTTAAAAATTTAAGAGATTTAAGCAGCACTGTAATTTTAAATTTCAATGGTCCACTGGCAGATAAACCAGAGGTACAGAAAGTGAATTATCTCATGACATACATTGGAGATAAGGCCGAGAGGTGTGTCACCACTTTTCCAATGGGAAGCCACTGTCGGCAGCAGATAAGGCCCAAGGGATCGCAGCCGAACCTCGAGAATGAACCTTGAGGGTGTTTCTGCTCAAAATTTGAAGACTACGTAGCACCAAAAAGAATGAAACAGAGCCACCGTGAACTTTCAACAACACCGACTTCAAGAGCTACAGAGAATTTGAAACTTTGTGACTCTGACCCAAATTCTCGGAAGCCGTGCATTACCAGTATGACGATAAATGATCCGAAACTCCATTGTATTCCACTCAAGAGACCCAGGTCAGAGACATGCATGGATGAAGGCATGCCTTGTGACACGTTGGCCAAGGCAATTGACGATAGGCAAAATTATGAAACAGTCCAAGAAAGAGCCTGAGCATATCTCAGAAAGATGAAGCCAACCTGCATACCGCAATATCATAAAGAAAGACGTCCAAAGAGTCATAACCCGTGGGGTGAGCCAAGAAGTTGAGCATAACAAAAACAATATGGGAAGAAGAATATATAAAACTTTTATCTGGCAAGAAATGTGATAAGCATCCCCAGAGCGGTGTCCAGCATGGGGTACTACATGTAAGAGATGTACGGAGAACATCACTGGGCGACACACTGCCCTAACTTGAAGAGCCCCCATCCAGTAGAACAGATGCTAACAGTGAATTCCAGGATGAGCTCTTTTTGGAAGAGTTAAATTCACAAGACAATAAGAAAGAGTGGATAGTTCCAATGAAACGAAACAGCACCACATTATCAGCAAATAGATACTGGTGCCAACAGGTCAACGTCTTCCGTTGGAATGATACCACAGGCTGAGCCTAGACCACCCTTACAGAAGACGGATATAACGATCAGAGGTATACTGTAGCTACTATAATAAACCAATCCTATGAGCATGTATGGTAAGTAACATACAAACAGGAACCTTCGAGCCCATTTGTGTGTCACAATGGTGAACGCATCTTGAAGTAACAAGAGATATTCAACCTGTGGCTAGGATTGAAATAGCCTGTTGAGAAACTCCATCTGATCAAAGCCTTTTGGAAACATCGATGCAATTAAGATCCTCCATCAAACTCCATGTTACACAGAGCCACTCAGAGGAATTTTGGCGATGTATCAAGGGCCAGGTGTCTCCCTGGGAATACAATATAAACATTGACAAGTGTGGTACCGTAAAACTGCCTGCTGGAAAAGGTCCCTTTCCCTTGAGAGCTAAGTTTGAAGGAGCACTGATAAAATGGAGAAAATGGGTGTAATCGCCAAAATTCAGGAACCCACAGATTGGGTACTATGCTTTGGTTCGTTGGTTTGTTTCGTGCAGTCCAAAATCACAGTGGAAGATGGGTCTTTAGCCAGCTGATAGTTTCGTCATCCAGGTTGATCAGGCGTGGGATTCCTATTGGGGACTTGTAGACTCCAGTCATCTATGATGTGGCTAATGGTTGTGGCTCTCCATAAAAAAAAAACAAACGCAGTTTGGTGTAAAATTCTACTCCGATCTGTGAAGGAGTTCGTTGTGCGCCAACGACAGTTCTGAGTCTGTTGAGGGTTGACCCTGCTTTCCTATCACGGCACAGCCTTTGGGCTGCTAGATGGCTGTCCAAAACACTGCTTTAGTTCAAACAAGTAAGGATGACCATGCTCATACCAGCTGTCATCGATCAAGGATGATCGATAGGGATAACTGTGTGACTGCAGGTCATGGATTGGGTGGTAGCAAGTGGATTCCGTGGAATTCTCTGATCCTCAAGGGTGGTTGGTGGGGGGATTAGTCTACCAGGATCATCACATTCTTGGCTAGCTTGATCGCTGAAGGTTCCTCCTCAAGGTTTGCAGGAGCTAGGCCAGACTAATTGGAAGATATTCTACAGGCGTCCTGCCAAAATGCAACCACTAACAAGTCTCATTGCATCAGTCAGAATGACATCAATCTTATGTGAATGGTCCAACTGTGACTCTATACTGGTGCAGCGTATTCAGCAGTACTAGTATGCCAAAGCAACGTTGATGATGTAGGTGTCAAAGATGCACCCCCATCCAGTTCCTGCGAGCCTTCTGAGGCGGTTGACACGAGACGCGTCTTGGCAAGCGACTGCCGCCTTGGTGTGTTTGTTTGAAGGTTAGGCTGCGGTCCATTGTGACTCCAAGGTACTTTTGGTGTTGGGTCTGTGACAGTTTTTTCTCCTCTAGATGAGTTTCGTTCTCATTTTTGCACCCTCGATTGCAAGGTGGAAAAAAGCTGACAGTCTTGGTTTTGCTGAGTTTCAATTGCCATCGGCGGAAGACTTGGGCTTACAGTGATTAGGTCTTTCTGCAACACTGTTTCTAAAGGAACTCAAAAGAGTCAGCAGCCATTCCAAGTGCCGTGTCGTCGCGTAGGAGTATGCGAACAATCTCCCTTTGGCAGATCTGAGACGTAGATGTTTAAGAGACTGAGACTGGGTGCCAGGACAGAACCTTGGTGGGGACCACCATTCCGAAGTTTGCGCTTTCTACGGCGTTGCCCATTTGATGTCTCCAGGACAAAAGATCTGTCCTTGGGGATGAGCAGCATCATGAACTTGACAAGCCTTGACATCCGGGAAGATTTTGAGTACCTTGAGTAGAGACCTCGATGCCAGACTGTATCGTACGCACCAGTTAGGTCTTATGATGACTGCTCCAAACTTCTGCTTCTTCTGGAAGGCTGTCTCGATTTCATTTACATATCTTGCTATCTGTCAGTTGTTGATTTACCGCTTCGAAATCCAGCTTGGTGCGGGGTAGATTTAGCCTCGACCGTATCATTGGATCCTGCCGAGTATCAGACGCTCAATCAGCTTATAGATGTGAGATAGTAGCGAGAAGGGTCCTGTAACTCTTGGGGTCATTTGCTTTTTTCTTGGGCTTCGGATGCAATGACTTTGAAGTCTTCCATCTGGAGGGAATAAGTTGATGTCCCGATGCAAGTAGACAGTAAGAGTTGGAGCCATCGCACGGCTGCGTGTGCCTAGTCTTCAAGAATTCTGTATGGATGTTGTCATTGCCAGGAGCATTCGCTTACTTGAGAACTTTAAATTACGTTCGGTGATCTCATCATAGTTGAATGGTTGGGAACTGGGGCTTTGATTGTGGAGAGGTTTGTCGAAGCTGTTTAATCTCTCTGCATTACACACGAGAGTGGGGCTTTCTGCCTTGGAGTGTGGTCCTTGCCAATTCCATTGTTTGACAATACTGAAGGCGAAGGAGTTTTGCAGAGACATGACACTGCTTAGCTGGAGCTACACGCCCGGAGAGCTTGTTGATGGTGTTCCAGTCCTTTCGGCTTGAGTGGGTAAGTTGATATTGGGATACCCTCCTCCCATCTGGTGCGTCTCGTGGCCAAGCATGATCCATAGCTGGTTGCCCTTTGCTATGCTCTCAGTATCGCGTTTGTATTACAATACACTTTGTATAACTCGTCGCATTCCTTGTCCCAACAGGGGGTGTAGGGATGCCTTCTGCCTCTTGGAATGATGTTTTAGCTGCTCTGGTAAGGAGCATGAGCCGAAGTCAGAAAAAAAATATGCATCGTTGAGATTTTAGATGAAGCCGGGTCGGGCAGCGTGGATGACAAGTTTCGCTGGTGATTTGTTTTGGAACTGACCAGTTGGCTTCCGAAATTCCATCGCTTTTTCTGTATAGGCTGTAGATCGTGACCTTGATGTCACTGGTGACGAGGATAGGGCAATGACCTGATCTAGGAATCTAGGGAGACCGTTCTGAGCAGCGGGAATCGAGTGTCGGGCTGGTGACTGTTGAACAGGTCGGGACGGTCCATGTCCCATAACTGCTTGAATAGAAAGTAGGTGGATCCTTACTATCAAACAGCAGTTGGAGGTATTGACTTCAATCCATTCAAGAGCTACTTTGCCATTCTTGTCAATGTTGGAGACCCCATGCTGTATTTCTACCGTTGAAATCCCGCAGACTAAGGACTTCCGCTGAACTACTGAAAGGGAGTTGAAGTCTGCCTCATCAGCTGGTGGTGCCTTATAGATTGTTGGTGAGTGGGTTCCATATCTTGCAAATTTTATCCACTGGATTGGCGAATTCATTGAAGATGGCAGGTTTTAATCTCACTTGTATGCACTTGCTTACATATAAGCGATCCCATGCTTGTTTGTTGTGCGGAATGAGCAAATAAGGTCAAAACCTTCGATTTGCAGCTTCCCTTCAGATTCGCATTGAGTTCTTGGAGGAGGATGATATTCACTCCATTCTCCCTGAGAGCTGTAAGATGTGTCACGCTTAGCATTGGGTGGGACCCTCAACGTTCAGCTGCAGATACCAACTTTGGTGCTTGCCATCAGGAAAGTTTCCTCTGTGAGTATCTCAGCCGTCCTAGGAAATTTTTGAAAAAGGGGTGGGTCTTCAAGATGTTCACTGTGGTGTTTTTAAACACGATGTTTGGACTTAAGCTTGGTTGAATCAGTTAGCCACAACAGGTGATGTGGCATTAACAGGGCTCGCCCGCGATGTTGGCATTAACATGGGCCGCTGCGAGAAGGCTTCAACACGACCTTGTACAGTCCGTGAATGAAGACAACGCAACCTTAATTTGCCTGGACACCAGAGACCTGAACAAAGAGATAAAGAGGAGCATTTCAAGTTACCGTCACGAGAAGAAATGATGGCGCAGTTCTCCAATGCGAAGGTCTTCACAATTGGATGCTTCCTCAGGCCTTCTGGCAGATAAAGCTAGATGAAGACAGCTCTAAACTGTGCACATTCATCACAAACCATTTTCGAGGTACAGGTTTTTGAGACTATACCCTTTGGGTTGTAAGCTCCAGAAGCATTCCATCGCAAGATCCACTGTCTATTTGAAGACATTGACGGACATTGAATGATAAGGACACTAGATGGACGATAATAATTGTGTGGGTGCAACAGAGAAGAACATGAATGATCGTCTACGCAAAGTGCTAGAGAAATCCAGAAGCGTAAACCTAAAACTGAATGCTGACAAATGTCAATTCGGACAAAACCAGTTGACTATCTTGGCGCATGCTAGTGATGAGGATCAAACCTGATACGAGAAGACTGAAGCAATCCTTAGCATGCCACGTCCAATGGCAAGGCAAGATTCCAAAGATTTATGGGTATGGGGAACACCACAATAAGTTCATCCAGAATTGTCATCTACCATATCCTGCAACCAACCCGGAGCACTGGAGGAGAATCAGAATGCTGGTTCGTGGGGTCCTGACAAGAGTCCAGCATGGAACGACCTGAGAACAGCACTGACATCAGAACAGTCCCGAAGTTCTATGATCCCAGAAAACCAACAAAGATATCTGCAGATGCCTCCCAGACCAGGGCTTGGAGTCGTATTGCCTTCAGAACCATGAAGATGGTTGGGGCCCAGTAGCCTATGCATCCAGGGCCATGCAGACTCTGAGACACCTACATGCAAATTGAAAAAGAGTGCTTAGCATTATCGTACGCCTGGAAAGATTCCACCAATATTGTATGGAATAATTTCCTGGCTGAGCTTACCATAAGCCTCTAATCAACATCCTTCAAGAAAACCACTGGCAGACAGGCCACTACCCTACAGAGAATGCGTATTAGTCTTCAGAAGTAATGACTTTGACCTAGAATACACTCCAGGGAAGAATTTGATTACTGCTGACGTATTATCAAGAGCCTTCCAGTCAGAATCCACAACTGATAGTTCTTCCATGACAGAAGAAACGGAAGCCTTTGTGAATACAATTGTAACGTCACTACCAGTAGCCACAACCAGACTAGCAGAGATCAAAGAAGAAACCCTGAAAGATCCTAACCTAGTAAAGCTCACCAATGTAATCCTGACAGGATGGCCAGATGAAAGGAAACGCTGTCCACCAGAATGTGCTGACTACTGGAATTTCAGAGAATAGCTAACTGTAGTTGACAATATTATCTTCAAAGGGAACAGAATTGTTATCCCTACCAGTCTCCAGAAGGACATGCTACAGCAGCTACACAAAGGGCACCTTGGCAACGAGAAGTGTAAGCGACGAGCACGCGATGTACTCTACTGGCCAAGAATTAATGCAGACATCACAGAAATGGTCCAACGATGTCCTACTTGCGTTGTTAATCAGCGTAAACAGCCTGCAGAACCTATGCAACCACATGAGATGCCAGACCTACCATGGCAGAAAGTGGGAGTAGACCTCTTTACTCTAGATAGTAAAGACTACTTGACAGTTGTAGACTATTACTCTCAGTATATTGAAGTCCGCACTGTGACCAGCACTACCAGCAAGGCAGTTATAAATGTCATGAAAGCAATTTTTGCACGACACGGAACTCCCATGGAAGTTATCAGTGATAACGGGCCACAATTTTCAAGCCAAGAGTTTGCAGAATTTACGACTCTGTGGGACTTCAAACACACTACGTCAAGTCCACACTACCCAGCCTCAAATGGACAGTGGAAATCACAGACTTTTATACAAGGACATTGTCATTGAATCGCTATGAAGCTTTTATTCAAAAGTCACTTTGCACTGGCACATTACATTATTTGTGATCACATGATATTATGCAAGAACTCAGGAAATGATTGCATGCAAGAACTTTTGATCTACCAGAACTGAAAGATCTGGGAACTGGACTCTTTATTGCTCAAAAAAGGCATATAATTCAAGATTTCATCTTTTTCTTTAAAAGGGGGAAGATGTGTTGATTGGGGATTTTTATAATAGCTCGCGATAGCGTCATATCGTAAATTGAACTGGCGATGCGGTCGCGGATTAGCGATATAAACTGTAAAAACAACATCTTACGAAGCTAGATATGTGTGCTCAGTTCTAGTCATTTAAAGTCGTCATAAGTCTCCTAATTCCTTTACTTAGAAGAATCTAAGATCAACACATCCACCAACATTTTCTTGTGAGACACAAAGTCATCCTGGAAGTCTGAACTCAGTATGAGACAAAATATGATTTGCAGACAAATTAAAAACTTTAAACCTGTGTTTCAAAATTGTTTTTTCGTAAGGCCAAGAAAAAAAAAGTTTGTCTCAGAAGACTGAGTGCATTTTGTTTAAAATTGGTTTTTGACCGCTTAATTTTTGTGTCGCCTGCCCTAAGACAGGAAGACACATTGGGATCACTTTGTCCACTGTTGATGTCTGTTGTTGTTGATCAATGTCTGTTGTTGTTGATGTCTGTTGTTGTGAAAAAGGGTTAACATTTGCTTGTAATATCCACATAGCTTGATGGATTTAAACCAAACTTGGGTCACAGGTACAACATGGCACCCCCATTTGTTGATGAAGTCAAAGGTCACATACCAAGGTCATGTAAGATCAAGTTGTAAAATAGGCCAAAAATGTAAAATTGACCTCATTTGAAAAGTTGAAGTTCAATTGGAACTAAACTTGGTTTAAGGAGTTTATATGCAAACCATCATTTGTTTATGAGGTCAAAGGTCACATATAAATGTCAAAGGTCATGTTAGGCCTATTATTCACAAACTGCGACGGCAGGCAACACAAGCGGTCCGAGGACCGATGTATTTTTTTAGGTTTTACTCACTTGAATTTTTTTGTAAAAAATTTCAGAAAAAAATAAAAGTGGGCCAAAAATGCACTAAAAAAGAAAAACTGCATTTCGATTTAGCATTTTTCTAAAAAAAAAAATTCACATTGTGATTTTTCACATTTCTTCTGAGACAAACTTGTTTTTTGTTTTTTTGCCTAACATAGGAACTTCTTTGACTACACTATTCAATTGGCTGCCGGGTCAAATTGAGATTAGGACTGTCGTCACATGTCAATATAAAAAACAGACTGATATAATAAACATGCTATTAAAAAGGACATTGTCTACTCAAAAATGATCAATTTATGACTAATTCTTTCTTTCAGGGTTTATTAATTTAATGAATATAACAAACCTATGAAAATATACAACAGTAAAAAAGTTTTGTATACTTGACACTAAAGTAACCTAACCTATATTACATCTTTAAGTTCATTTACCTCCAACTCAACATCCTAAAGGAGACACCCTCTGGAGTTGACTGGGTCATGTGGGTAATGAGCTTTCAGTGTGTCCAGCCTAGGATTTAGATAAAGCATACAGTCAATTCGATTGAATGATAAAATTGTATTATAATTTATGTCAACATTATGTCGATGCCGTGATAAAACGACAGCCCTAGTAAAGAAATAGAATTTTGACTGAATTTACTGTTTGAAAAGTGCTTTCCTATCAGTTCTTCAGTTTGAAAAAATAACTTGCGAGAATTATCCTTCACTTTTATGCTATTCCTGCAAATTCCAAATCGGGCCTATTTTGACTCTTTTGGGTGAATCACTAATGTCAATGAAGTAAATCAACTATTTATGAATTACATATTTGTATAAATATGTATAGGATCGTGTCGGAGGTCAAACCGATTGAAGTAATATTTGTGTTTTGTTCAGTTGTCAAATCTCCCTGGGTATCTATGGCACAGGGTTTCACTCTGCAGGCCACTCCGAGGGCCACAGCCTCACGCTCACCTCTGGAGACTGCCCGCAGGGGCTGCAGGTCCCACTTGTGGGGACCCTCCCATGCCACAGCTGGAGGAGTTGAGGCCAGAGGAATAGTTTACATGTATGGCATTATGAGTCCCATTGCCGAGCTTGGGGTGACCCATATAGGGTCCCTCCATCATTGTACGAGTCGGTGGAAGGTCAGTTGAGGGTCTGCATTTAACCCCTAGAGTTTCGGCTCCATTTTTCATGGCAGTCCTCTCGAATGCCTCACTGCGGCCAGAGTTTTAAGTCTCGACCGCAGATGGAATCAGATCTCAGGGTAATACCCGCCCGCCTAACCTCCGAGCTCGACGAATTTCATACCTCTGTCACAGGATCTCAAGGCCAACGTTGACTCGGTGCACTCCGAGGAAAAGGTGGATAGGATCCCTTGGTTTGGGACAGCCTTACCTGAGCAGGAGGAGGACACTCCCTATCTTGTTACGCTGCCTGCCTTCCGGTAGATGTCTTGGGACTGGAACTCAAGATGTGTCTCCCTTCCAACCTTGGAACATGAAGCGGGACAGCGAGCTACGGGCATTTGTCTCCCTGGCTAGGGATGGCCTCCGCCTTATCAATGCCAGTTGGTTTTCGCCCACTTGGCGCGGTCCCTTATGGAACCAGACAAGTCTCTCAAGAAAGCTGCAACTGACAGAACGATCAACGTGGTGTCAGATTTCAACCACTTGGCCGCCGAGCACTTTGCTCGTATTGCCGCCAGGTCGGTATGAGGTCTGGACATCAACTGGTCGCCAAAGCCTTGAACTTCATGGATTCCTGTGATATGCTAGAGGCACCGCTGGGGAAAGACCTTCAAGCTCAAGATCAAAAACAGAAAAAGGCCACATCGGCAACAAAGCTGGGAACCCGGGCGCTCAGGCGAGCCAGGGAGAAAAGGAAACCGAAAACCCTTTTGGGGGAACTGAGGCCCAAGACCTCCGGATCCATGATGGGGGTGCTCAGCCAGCCGTTTCCCCCTACCAGGGCTACCAAGCCCCTCAAAACCAGGGAGGTGGCACCCCGGGTGGCACACCAGCGGTAGAACGACAGGTAACCCCCGTTATGAAAGACAGAGGGCTGAAGGAAAAGGCAAAGGTCGGGGCCAATCCGAGGGCTGGTTGGGGGGGTCAAGGTGATCACACAGGTCGTTTATGACTACAGTACCCAGTACGTACAGCAATCTCGCCACCTGTGGGGTTTGCGGGGGATTGGCAGGTGGTTACCTCAGACCCTTGGGTCCTAGACGTGGTAGCCCATGAGTACCTCATAGAGTTCACAGCCTGTCCCCCCCAAGAGACACTGCCATGCAGGACGTGCCATAAAGTCGGGGGAGTGAAGGCCCATCCTGAATCTGAAACCTTTAAACAGGTTTATCAGACCCTGCACTTCTATATGGAAACCCTGAACACAGTTCTTTGGGTCCTCCAACAGGGGTGGTGAGGGCCACATTGGATTTGAGATTGAGAGATGCATCTCCACATCCCTGTGCACAAATCATCTCAGAAATGGCTTCATTTTGCCTAGTAGGAGGAGTAGATTTCAGTTCCAAATCCTGCCCTTTGGCCTCTCAACCGCTCCTCGGACCTTCACAGGGATGGTCAAGGTGGCAACAGAGTCCCTTAGGCGAAGGGGCAGGACAATCTTTGTCTATTTAGATTACTGGCTGCTAGTGGCACCTCCTGCACAGGCGCTCCACGCCTTTATAGAGGAGGTCCTAGGCCTGAGAAGGTCCCTCGGTTTCATTGTCAACCTAGACAAGTCAATCCTCTCTCCCTCCCAGATCCCTCCCTTTCTCTAGAAAGAGTGGACTCAATCATGATGTGTGCTCGAGCAATTTTGGAGAGCAGGTCAGTCCCAGCCAGGCTATGGCTTCGGATCTTTTGGGGGCTTATGGAAAGCCTCATGGGGTTGCCCCCTTAAGGAAGCTAGTGCCCTCCTTGACACTGATGACAGATGCATCGAAATGGGGGTGGGGAGCCCACCTCAGCTCCTGCAGAGTGTCGGGCCGGGGGTCTCCTATGCAGCTCGCCATCATATCTATGTGCTCGAGCTGTGGGCGATCTTTCTGGGACTGAAACACCGGGTCACTCTGACTGCAGGAAAGGTGATCCTGGTCCGATGTGACAGTAGTGACTTACCTCAACAAGGAGGGGGGATAAGTAGCTCCAGTCTCTGCAAAGAGACAATCCGGCTCCTAGAGTGGTGCAGGCATTGGGACATTGTTCTGATAGCGTCCCACGTGCCAGGGGTAGAGAATGTCTTGGCAGATAGGATGTATGTCCCCGCGAAAGGGCACAAAGTGTCAGGCGCCATTGAAGATAAGGGGTCTTCAGTAGAATGGCACTCCTTCAGCAGTTTGCGGTCAATATTTCAGAGGCTCCTATGCCCCTCTGCTGTGGAGTCAAGAGTCCAGGGCTGTGGGTTGGGATGCAATGGTGGCGGATTGGTCAGGATAATTGCACTACCACACATTTCATCCATTGGGATGATACCGAGAGTCCTCCAGAAGGTTGTTTGGTCCTATAATTGCCTGGTTCTATGGTGGCCCCATGTGGCCGGCTCAGCTGTGGTTTCCATGGCTTCTAGAGCTGCTAATCAGGGACCCTGTCTTGCTCCGTCAGCGCGGGGATCTGTTAAGCGGTCCTCCAGCCGACCCGCTCGTCCCGTCGCTTACCATCCGCACTCTCAACCTGAATGTCTGGCATATTTCTGCCAATCGTACACTCAGGCAGGACTTTCTGAACAGGCTCCCGCGCTCGCTGCGCGGCAAGGCAGAAGTCAACTAGGGACTCTTATAATTCTAGACTATGTAGCTGGTTTGCGACAGTCAAGAGATCGATCTGCTGTCTGCGTCTGTAGTTTAGATCTTAACAGAAATTTTCCATGAGGGTTTGGGCATCCAAACAGTCAGGTGCTACCGCACTGTGATTGGGCGATCCACCTGGGCTTCAGAGACAGCACAGTTGCCTCTAATAGCCTGATCCTCACAAATCTGCTGAAGGGCATGATTTTTTGGTTCATCCCCGGTTCTTCCACTCATCTCCAGTTCATAGTGTTTGAGGAATTCAAACCACAGGAGAGGGCCCAGTCTCTGGGATCTATCTAGGAAGACGCATTTCTCGTGGCTCCATTGCGAATACCAGTGTGCAGTGACCTACGTACATGTGCACGGGAACTACGTAACCTTAAAGCACTTCCTAAAAATTATTTCCATTTTCTTGAAATTAACAGGAAGTGGTAATAGATGCGCCAGCTCTAGTTGACATGGTTCATGGCACAGTACGGTACAGGAAACCAGATGATGATCAAGATCACTACATTACAAACAAAGAAGGACACAGTTCTGACAAGTTAAAGACTGCTACTTCTATCATACACGGCTGCAAGATTACAGTGAAGGTAAACGTAATTCCAATGGATAAAAATTGCAAAAGAAAACTGAAGAAATAGAAGCCTATCATTTCGAAAATGGACAATCAAAAGAGAGGTACATGATGCATGAAAGGATTTATGTAGGCCTGATTTCAGTGTAGGTTGGATGCGCCACTGCAGGCCCACAGTTGAGGTGAAGCAGTCTCTATCCCCAGGGCACCTTTTGGACACAGGGACCAAGAAATTCAGTAGAGTTGTGGTTAGTTCAGCAACAGGTTTTTTAACAACAAGGCTTTTTTGGGGTTAAATAAGAAAGACCATTCTGTGCTTAAGTCCCTTCATATTCATTACAACTGCATTGCATGCAGTGACTCATGCAACACATTTCAAATTGCTGCTGCGGTGTTGAGTCCGAGATAGTTTTTATCCATTTTCACTAAGTACACTGCATTGCAGTTCAATGGGGTATGAATGGACATTTTAAGTGTTCTTTACATAAAGCTAACAGGAACCAGTGGAATATGTTCAAATCTAGGTTTCATACAAATTCAATATTTACAAGTAGAGAGAAATCATATTAAAGGCTGACTCAGAGATTTCCCGATGAGGGCGCACTCAATTTTCAACCACTCACGTTTTTTTTTACATAAACATAATGCTTGTCCATATATAATCCTGCATTGTGAAATAACTAATCTCAACACATCGAAGTCCTTCATACAGAAAGCACAACTTTGTTATAAAATTCCGAATCACGGAATTTTGTTAGACACGGTATACCTATGCACTGTTATACGTGCATAAATATCTGCATGAAAACGAAAAATCTGATGCATCTCTAACTTTGGATTAAGACATTTTAGGTGACTATCTTTAGTCTATATGCCTCTTTTTAATAACTAACAAAAAATTATATTTCAAAATCTCAGAGTCAGCCTTTAAAGGTGTGTGTTCTGATCGTCTTTGGGACCCCCCCTGATTTTCCCGGAAGTATATCGATTTGGATATCAGATGAAAGGCCATATTTTTTCTCATTGTCGTCCGCAATTTGAGCCCTCAATCAATTTCCAATCCCAAGATGTAAACAAAAACCCGACCAATTAGTGGTTTAACACCAGCATTAGCACATATTTAAATAGACTTTGCAATGTGCGTTATTGCTTCTACCATCAAAACCGCAAGTTTGTTTTCCCACGTACTTGGATGGGCCTATGTGCAAGTGTCAGGCCCTCATATCAAGAATGTGCAATGGTTTATCTTTTTTGGCTGTGTGGTGAGTACGGTTGTTTTGGGTTTAGAGCGTATAGGTGCGCCTGGCTACGAGCGCGTAGCTCGTAGCCATGGCGCCTATGTTCAAGGTATTAGGTTTGGGGTACGGCATCATTTTGGCAGCAAGGTTTGAGAAGTGGGTGAGTTTCTATTCACACCGTAATCTTTAGGCCTATTTATCTTTTATTATTTTTTAAAATGTGCTGTTGTCTGTTAGATGGCATTTCCTACCCCCTGCAACTATCGAAGACTGGCAAATTAATCTCGACAATAACTTTATATCAAGTCACCGTAAAGGGCCGATATGTACAAAGTCACAAGTGGTCGTGGTTTAGGAATATAAAAAGCAGTTTGAGGCGATAGTCCAGACGCTCTGGGTTCGAATTCATATCACTTCGGGATGTTAAATTAAAGGTCCATAACCAATACTCTAGTCCAAAGTGCAATGATGTTGTTCCCAAAACACACATTAAAATTTCAAAACAGGCAAAATTTACCCCTCACTGCCCAAAACGACGTCCTATGGCCGAAAAATGCGATCCTTTTCCATGTGTTTAGTAAAGCGTATGCGTAGGGCGTATATATCTGAGTGTGGTTCCCCCGGGGCAAAACAATAATACGTCAAACAATTGCCCGTGACGTCACCACTTCCTTACAATTTTCAAAAATTGGCCCGCAACTCATAATACGAGTCCAATTCACAATCAACTGTAGAAAGTTCATACTCTTAATAATCTATCTTCATGTATGACCGGTTATTTGAGGTAATGACCGTCCCGTGATCTTGCTATTTGATGAAAAATTAGAAGGCCAATTCCTGCTTCCACGGCCGAAATGTGAAGACTCTACCGATTTGTTGTTTTTGCTCCTGTCGCGTATTGGCCCGCATTCGCGGCTGTTAGCGTCAGTAGAGAATACAAGAACATAAATCGGAACAGCACCTTTAAGCATAACAACATCGCTTTTATTTTCATTTCATTCTCACGATAGTAAGCCTGGATTTAAGGAGGCAAACCAGTTATAATTCTGTTATGCTTGCATTTGTCTCTAGTAATGCCTCCCTCAGATTAATAAAGGCTGAATTTTTTTCCTATAATGCCGTCAAAGTTTTTGGGCATTTACCATTAGAAAAAGCTAAAGTATCATTGTTTTTTTTCCCTCAAGGACAGGTGCAAAAGAGCAACAAAATTAAAGACTATATAAACTTACCTTTATGTCTACATCAAAAGAACTATTGATCACACAACAAATCGATATAGCTTGGGAAACTTGCCCTCATTAATGCTCCCCCCTCCCCATTTTTTTAAATATGCCTCCCAGGCATTTGTGCTGGTCCTATCTAATTAGCATGAACCTTGGAATATGATGATTTTGGGTAGCTTTAACAGTAATCAAAGAGAAATCTACAATGCATTAAATGCTTCAATATTAGATTAATTCAAACTTTTTCATTCTCTTCTCAGCTGCAATTGTCCGTCCATAGGAACTATATAAACTAAATTATTGTAATAGATCTCCTGCACAGGTTCCAGGGCAAAAAGCTGCACTATTGCTATGGATGGGTTGGTTCCAAAGATGAAGATTCCGAGTAAGCAAGCCCTACAAGCCTAAAGGCCGAGGATATGTGTGGCCATAGTCGTTCAGAAATCCTAATCATATTTAACTATGAATGTGCTTTCAAATCACACGTAAGTTGGAAGCTATTTCCAATCTGCAAGCTTCCTTGAAATTGTCAATATTCTGAAAAACTGTGTTGATTCCAAGTGATCTTCAGTGCTGTTTTGGGGGTTTTTGCAACAGATTCCTTCTGTGTGGCAGTCCTGTGTGTGTTCCATTTTGTTAGGTTGTTGGTTAGGTTGTTGTGTGTGTGTGTTTTTCCATTTTGGTAGGTTGTTGGTTGGTTTGTGTGTGTGTGTGTTCCATTTTGGTTAGGTTTTTGGTTAGGTTTAGTGGTGTGTGTGTTCCATTTGGTTTTGGTTTTGTTGGTTAGGTTGTGTGTGTGTGTGTTCCATTTTGTTAGGTTTTGTTTATGTTGTGTGTGTTCTATTTTGTTTAGGTTTGTTGTATGGTTGTGTGTGTGTGTTGTATCCATTATGGGGTTTTAGGTTGTTGGTTAAGGTTGTGTGTGTGTGTGAGTTCGCTTTTGGTTCGGTTGTTGGTTAGGTCGGATTGTGTGTTGTGTGTGTGTTCTCCTGTTTGGTTCGGTTGTTTGGTTTCGGTTGTGTGTGTAGTGTGTTCTATTTTTGGTTAGGATTGTTCTAAAGGTTTGTGTTGTTGTCTACCTATTTGGTTCGGTTGGTTGGTATATGTTGTGTGTGTGTGTGTTCTCTTTTGAGTTCGGTTGTTTGGTTAGGTTTTGTGTGTGTGTTCCTTTTGGTTGGTTGTGTGGTTCGGTTGTTGTCACAGTGTGGTTCTCTTGGTTAGGGGTTTTGGTTCGGTGACTGTTTTTGTATCCCTGGACAACGCTGGACCAATTGCCCCAACTTGATCAGAATAACCTCTGGCCCAGGTTCATATGGAGCGCACAGTACAATGATCTGCCTATTGACCCATTTGCTTTTATATGCGTCTCTCGCTCTGTGGATCGTCATACTTTGCCCCGTGCCTTAGACTTAGCAATGAAATTTGAAGGAGAGAATTTTGAAAGTCATCTCTGTAATCTTCATTTGAACCTAGATCTACTGTGTTTTTTGGAAATTAATTTGAAAATTACCAAACCCTGTTTTTTTCGAGCTCCTGAACCCCGCATAATCGGTGTTTCACGGCGATTTCACATTATGTCCCTTATCATCCCGCCAAGACAGCTTCCTCATCCTTTTTTAAAATGACAGTTCATATGAATGGATACCACATGCAAGCACACCCTAAAGCAAATCTCTAGGCAAATACCACGCCACAAACTACACAAATTACGCTCAACATATGGTTTTATAGGAACTATAGCGGGTGTTGCACTTTTCTCGCGGCGGAGGGATTTTGTCTGTGCTCCCATATGTGGTGATACGACCTACATTTGGTGGGCTTCAGTTTTGAGAGCATGAAGCAGAATGTTTTGGTAATGCTATTTGTAAGCCCTGATGCGTTTTCTTGTGTCTAGTACTTAGACAAAAATCATCGCAAAGGTGTGGGTGATTACTTTAGTAACCATCAGGTCGTAACCAAATTAGAATTTTGCGACGAGTCCCCTGACAATCGGATCAAAACAGAGGATGAAAATCAACGGGAAAGGGGATCGCCCTGGAAAGTACCTCTTAAGTAAAGTCGACTATTGATTAGAAATCCTTCTCTTATTGATACTTACTAGATCGAGTAGTATAAGTTCCTAATATACAGTGCATACAGAGGGATTTCACTCATTTTCACTTTTACTAGGTATATAAAGTTCCTGTGAACACCCAAATGTCGTTCTTCACCATTCGAACCTGTGATATGAAATCTCTTGGAATTAGCTTTAGCATGGCTTAAAATTTCATGCCTCATTGTTTATGATCGGTGCATCCACTAATGCCTTTCAAAAAAGCTTTCATGAAATTTCCACTATTGTCATGAATTGTTTGAAGTAACATATTCTCACATCTATCAGGCAGGACTTTATGTATATTTCCCAACTGCACTAGCCAGGGCAATCATACGAAAATTGGATGGTGTATCGGTATCGACCTTTCTTATGAATTAAAACAATTTTACTACGAGTCCATGAGGATGGCGGAGACGATGCATAATGTAAGTAGTTTACTCAATAAAGTTGCCATAACTGATGCGTGCACGGTAAGTTTTGCTTTTATCACCCGGACATAATACCGCGGGCCCGGTCAGACCTATAGCTTTTCTTATTTCCTTTCAACGATCCTCCAGATGTCAATTTGCCTACTGGGTCCAGATTGAATCGGTGACAGTGTCCGGCACGCTCACAGTGAGGGCACCAATTTCATGTTGGTCCTAGTTGAGTGGGCGAACTCGATTCATATCGATTTTGGATAGAAATGGCATCAGCGACTTCTTGGTTAAAGGATGGCCAGTTTCTCTCGCCGTAAAGTGACCCATTCCTCAGTCTTTTTCCAAGTCCCCAAATTTGATTGAAATGTCTCTCTTCCCGTTTACAGTTTCTCTCTGAATTCTTGGCTTTTTCCTGTTTCCGCAGAGTGGCATATGTATGAAGGGCACCCTAACACGTTTTCTATCATCATCTGCATAGATTATGTTTGAAGCCTTTTTTTTAAAACGCAATTTATTTTTGTGTTCGTCTAACCACTTCGTCAATAGTTGCGCCGGCCGTCTCACAACGGTTTTCGCTCTTCCTCGTGAACTTTTAAAATCCGGTTGGCTAAAAAAAGAATTCCTGTCAAAATTTTGGTAAAACACTCACCAGCCAATCTAAAAAAAAAGGGGTGTCATGTTCTTCCGTAGCTAAGGCATGGTGAAGGGGCAGACGTGTGCCAAATCCGAGTTCAATTGCACGCACTTGTCATGTGAGAGTTCAACATTCAAAACCAACTAAAGAATAAGGCCATAGACCAGGCTAGCAGGAATTATTGAGTCTCTTGTATGTACTAGACTAGTGTGTAGAGAGTCAGAATGGCGATATACATTAGCTGGATTATGCATTTCGAAAAATAAAACTTACAGTTCCACACAAAAAACCACAAACGACATCAAAAGTTGACTGAAATGGACGATGACAATGATAACAAAATTCATCAGTGGTAAAAACAGAGTACTGTAACTCTCGGGAGTGTAGAAATAGGTATTACGGTTCCATTGGCAAGGCTTTGTAATGCGAGCCCCTTCCTCTCCAATCCTCGATATCAATTACATTATTGTTATATTTCAAATGTGGGTTTGATATTAAATATTATGAATAAGTTAATTTCTTTTCTTTTTCTTACTCTTTTGTCATCATAGATCTGATTGATCTGAGTCTGAAATGACGATGTTGAAAATGATGTTAATTCCATTTAATGAGGTGATTACATTTTCTAGTTTTCTATTGTTATTTGAAAAAAGTTTTTTGTGAATTGTACAGTTTTGTCTTATTGTAAGAATTGATGGGTCCATTCTTTGCCATCATTTGGTATGCAAAAGTCTAATTGGCAAAACATTGATTTTATGTACCATTGAAGGTCAGATTATATGGGGTGTTCAGATAGAAGTCAACTGTCGATCAGGCATTCGAGGTTTAGACAATTCTTAAAATGGCTTTGTCTACAGGGAACAATGCTATCCGCTAAAATTGCTCGAAGATCCTTAAAAAGCAGTACCAGCACATTTTTTTGAAGAGTGCCCCCAATTCCAATATTTTGAGATTTTTGCACAGTTGCATTGGTAATTGGCCGGTAAACTATACCTGTGAATGGTAGAGCTAAAAAATCTCTGTGTCGCAAAAGATGAATTTTTGTATTAGAATAATTAATATCGTAGTCCTCCGATATATTCCAGTTGGCTGCTGGAAATGTCATTTCAAATGAATAGCTGTGAAGTGTGCCATATTATGGTGTCCCTACGCTCATCCATATATTGTTCCGTCGCATCAGGCAAGTGAAGTTAAAGGTTGTCTTTTTTTGTTGAGGTGCCACATCTGACTCGACATAGAAATTGCCGTTTCCATCTCCTCCTTGGAGCATTACAATCGGGACCCCGATTCTAAATACACAATCGTTTCCTTTTGTGACAAATCGCATTTTATCATTGTGTTCGAAGGTATCTTTTATACTAGACAGTTACCAATCAACTGTGGGGGTGGGTAAAATCTCCAATTTTTGAAAATTAGGGCGCTTTTAAAAAATGTCCATTAATTTTAAGGGTTGGGTTATAATGATGCACCACTAAAAAGGTAAGGCATGTAAACCTTCTTCTTGCATATTAGGCAGCAGCTACTATGTTTGCATGACGGTGGAGCCGGCTCACTGTAGATTGGTTGGGGGTTGAGAGTCTATGTCCACCAGGTGGACGAAAGGAGGGCACTCATTGAGAATGTGATTTGCAGCCTGAGCTGGAGAACCACATTTGGCAGGTTGGAGAGGTTGCAGCCCCATCTGGTGCAACAAAAAAAAAAGAGTGCTGTTGAGCGAAAAGACTCGTGTGCGAATCTGGTTTAAAGGTGACCCATTCCTTTCGTGGAAGATTTACTACCAGTGTGTTCAGTCCCCTAGGTATAATAGTGAGTGAGCTGTCTTGAAGTATCTAAGCCAGGGGCTGTGTTCCATTCTGTAAGTGTTGAATGGGGAGCTGGAGAGTTTAGTAGCATGTCGACATATGGTCGACGGGAGGGACAGTCCTCTGTCTGCCGAGTGGTGTGATCTTGCCAGTGTTATGCAGCGGTGCTTGTTGTCCAGCAGAAGGCCTTATTCACCAGTTTGTGTTGTGTGTCTCATCCAAGCACTGTAGTTGCAATGCCACACCTCTCAGTGGAGTGGGCGGAGCACCCAATACTGGATTGTCACAGTCTCGTTAGTACTGTGTCCAGCTTCTTTGTGTGAGAGCTGTTGCCCATGCTGGGGTGGCTATTCAGCCCCTCTGTAGACCAAAGCCAAGGCATGTAAACCTGTTGGGATACTAATACATGATTAAATAACAATGTGCCAATGTGTTTTGTTTTATGCAAATAGGCCTGCAACTATTAAGACTGAATGTAAAACTGGTGTCCAATAAAGCTGTTACTTGAAAACCTTGAAAGGAAACTAAATATGGCCCTTCAGAGAAGGTTGTCTGGTGTTTTCGATTAAGACACCGTATATTTGGGACAGCAGGGATGTGGGAAAAATCTACCAGATGGGTCACTCGTACGTGCATAGAGATTTTCACATATCAGATGTCCTAAGAATCAAAGTCCTGATTTTTTACACGTGTCAAGCTTTTCATAAAAATCGAGGGAAGGTGGGCACTCAACTTTTTGGCTGGCTTGGCCACTGGGTAGGAGTATGCAGCACGAAGTGTCGAACTTTGGGGGCTTGAGACGCATTTTTGGGAACGTAAGTGTTTGGGACTTAAAGAAGACAGGAGATATTTTCCAGAGAGAAGAAGCCTCCCTCACTTTTTTCCGGAACCCACTCACCCCTTCCCTATTTTTCATAATTTTTGGATGCTTTACCATGTCTTATACACCTAAAGTGCCTAAAGCCGAATATGCGTCTCTTTATGTAATGAGAATGTGATTTAGGACATTTCTTGTCGGGCACAACATAAATGCAAAGCATGGTTCCTATAGGGACGATTATGAACCAGGCCGGTTCAAACAAGTTTTTGGTGTTTTTCTTTCTTGCTTGTGTGTCCACTAATCTCTGAAGCATTCTCGGTAGGTGTCTGCAACCGATCAAGTGCAATGTTGAAGAAATTTTGTATCCTCAAAATCTCCTCCTGTCACTTTAAGTTTTTACATTTATGGTACCTTGGGAACTAATTAGAGGTTTGTGGATCTTAGGAGGCACAACAATGGTGTGCACCCTGAAAATTCTTGCTTGGTTAAATATGGTGAGACATTTACCAATTAATTTCTAATTCGCAGCTGCGCACCGAAATTAAATATTTCCATTTCAACCTGCTCCTACTCGCAATCACGCACAACATTTAAACATACAACACTGACCTTAGGGGAGCACCGTTCTTCACGATGATGCTTGAGCCTGTGTGAAGGCATGAGGGCGCTAACTGTCCCTTTCCATTGTCGCACCGCTGGTGTGATGTCATTAACAACATTTCCCTACTTACCCCCGCACTCACTCTTTTTTGCCCTCTCTTCTCTTAAAAACTTCCCTCCATCTATAATAAGGAACTTTACTGGAAAACTGCTTCTGCTACTAATGTTACAGCCTTCCTCCTATTGAAACTGTAAAGGAAACTCGACATATTTAATCATTATAACCCGGCACATTATACTTAAAATCAAGGAGCCGAAAATAAATGCGTCAGACTCGTAGCTCGTGAAAAAACGGTCAATGACAATTCCCAGCAACCACTGCCACGCCCCCCTCCGTCAAACCGGCGGCCATCACCTTTTTGCATTAACATCGGATCCCGCCAATAGAATTGATTAAGTTGAGGGATGACATTTTCAAGGACAAGAGGTCAAAGTTCACCTAGGGGTCCTTTGCAGTCTTAACTGAACCTGTTTGGTCTGGAATGGACTGTAGTGATATTTCGTCATGTGAGCGCAAGAAGATCCGTCAATGCAATAGCTGTCATGTGTATTAGGAAAACTCAATTATTGTTCCTTGAGAGTCAGTGGATCTTCAAATGATTTTATCAGGCAATTGTTTGACCTGAAGATTATAGCAAGATCCACTGACCAATACCCTAATATGTATGTTTTATGGATTTCTGACAATGCAGCTATTACACTTATGAATCTTCTTTGCCTTCATCACCCAATGATTTGAGTTGTTGTTTTCGCTTGCAGTTTCCAGTTGAAAGACACAGATACAGTAATGCACTAAAGAACGAACGTGCTGCTGTCAGCTGTTGATGCCATCATCTAATATACATATCAGCCCCACGGAGATGGGTTAGGTACAGGCAATTAGTCATTTCACCAGTTATTACTAAGAAGGTTGTTGTGCAATAGCTAACAAAAGTATGATCTAATGTGCTGTCAGATATAGAATAAACTAAATTAGCTTGAGTCAGTGGCTTTGAATGGTCCCCATTCAGCGCCCCTGACAAAAGACTTGCCATGATCCCTTCTTTCAACACACACAAATTTATAATCCTTTGGTTTCAATCTCAGTTTTGAAGATAATAATCACCAGTGGCATGTGTGGGGGGACACATGCACTCATGATTCTCCAAATAGTACAATACAAATCTGCAAATTCAATTGAATCTTCCTAATACCGCAAATTATAAGTACACATTTTCACAGGTATCTTGAAAAGCCCTCTATACTCCCCAAAGGAAGAGCAACGATCAATAACCCGATCCAGCCGGTGCCTCGAGGTGTATGGATTATTTCTTGATGACCCTGGTCATCTAACATGTGACAACAAGATGAAGTTATATAACTTGTTTGTACTATCTATAGTCGCTGTCATAATTCTGAAAATTGACCGCGCCTGTTGAATTGCATGTTGAAATTTCCCGTTATCAAGCGTTCGTCACACACTTCCCCGGGTTTATGCACGAGTCGCCCCGAATTTTTTGTTTCAGAATGCTGGGCAACAAAACTCATAGATTGTGCAGCTCAAGGTCATACTCTCATCCCCATACCATGTTCAGTGACCTACAGTGGTGGTGGAAACGGCAGGGCCAGGGGGGCCGTGGCCCCTCCACTTTTCATTGGGCTTATCATAGCTGCATGAGAAAATGATAGTAAAGTATTGACAATTTGCTCAGATAAAGTGCCAATGGCCCTACCACTTTGAAAATTGCTCTGCCACTGCTGGTGACCTTTGACCTTTGGGCTTACGAGATGACCTATTTCTGGTACTGTGAAAATGTGACTTGTGTTTACTCAATCTCCAGGCCCATTATACAAGGTGTACAGAGATAGAAACAAAATGTTGTGTAAATTATTCAAATCATATTGCTGCCAGTTTGAGGTTCTAAATGCAAATGGCAAACCGTGCAAAGAGTGAATACATTTGATTTTTGATACACTTGATTCACTTTGCATTTACACAACAGTTTGTTTCTCATTCGCTACACAAAACTAATGAGCAAAGAGCGAATACACTTGACTTGAATATGCTTTATTCTGTTTTTGTTTTCTTTCTACAGCAATGAAGATACTATTGGTAATCTGCGCACAGCTGAGGAGGGTGAATTCCACAGATTTACAGTTGAATTACAAGCTGTTTAACCATACATCTGTATCCACAGTAGTGTGTCTTGTAGTAACATACACCCTCAGTCCTGCTTGATATGACTCCTATGAGATCAAGCAAGTATGTCAACAGCCCTATGGTGACTAGTTTTTCACAACAGTGCATGAGACGATGCTAATATTGGATCATCTGGTACAAGGATCCTTGGATGAGCCCTGCTTAAGAGTCTGCAAATGGGATATACCTTAGCAGCCAAACCCATTTTAGGCTGTAAAATGTTACCCCTGCTTGTTTTTCACCATGTGACATTTTCAGGTTGCCCATCTGCAAATCCCACACAGGCTATAGTTGCCATAATAATTGTTTGAACCAATTTGAAGGGTCTACTGCATATGTGAATTGAAGAATGGTGTAAGCGAAAATGCATAACAAGGACTTGCATTACCACTGTTAGTATGTGTGCTTAGTTAAAAAATACTTTGTCAGACTATGATCTGTATTTCAGAAACTCGTTTAACTAAACACAGATTTAGCTTAAAATTGCTGTTATTTCCAGTTAGTGCAAAGATTCTCCTAAATAATGCAGGAATCAAAGTGTATTCTTGTGAACATAAAAAGAAATCACAAACCTAATAACAAACAGCTTAGCACAAGTATGTTGACATATGACTGCTACATTTAAAGGCTGACTCAGAGATTCCACGAGGATTGCACCCTCAGTTTTGTAACTTTTTTGCATATACGTAATGCTCGTCCACGTAACTTTCTGTTTGTAAACGGACAAAAATTACAACGTAGTGGCCTATGTGGCAGGGCGATAAACTAATTCACTCACAACATCAGTATACATCAGAATCAATTGAAATTTTTGAAATAACCTTTTTTGAGGATATCTTGTGAATCATAAACAAAATAAATGTGACAGTATCACAAAATGCACATTAAAAATGTTATAAATCTGGGATTTCTATGATCCCTGCTTATTGAGTATTAAAGCTAGGAGTTATCATTTAATTTCCTATGTGTATGTGATAAGTATTTTCAATCATGTAACCATGTACATTTTGGTAAATTTTGAAGATGATTGTCAAATGACAATTACATAAAATCCTTGTCACCAGAAAAGGAGATTATGATGGGGGTGGTAACCATCCTCCCTTTGGTAGACCAGGGTTAATTACTGGGTAAGTTGATACTCCATTTCCAAAATTGCCTCCTTTGGCCAGAGTGGATTGTATCATATCACACACTATGATCTTTGTATCAAATGCCTTACATAAATCCATAAAAATATGTAAAAGTATACCATACATACTATTGTCAGAACCTTCACTAATGTCCTTTACAAAGTCTAGTACAGCCTTGTAAGTAGCATGTGTATCTCAAAAATCATACCTTATTTGTTTTACTCAAAAAGTTGTAGCATCTGTTTTGTATTTTACATTCTAAAATTTGTAAAAAAAACCATGGTAATACTGATACAGACATAATTTTCAAGCAATACTGGATTCTTTTGTATATTGGTGCTACTTTTGAATTTTTAACTCTCTGGTACAATTCCACCTCTTAAGGCTAAAGGTTGAAAATACACATGTGACAGACAAAATCAGACCCAGGACTCTGGTTGTTGTATAATCTAGTTCTTTTTATTGCAGTGGACCATGATCTTTACCAGAATTACAAAACCCCCGGCTGGAATTATAAGGGATGACCCTTTCTCTAACTTGCTCAGTGGTCTTCTCTCTTCAAGTGTTATATGATGAGATGAGCACACACAAAGCAAAGGTGGGCTTCCTGTAGTTATGCAAATTAGGGGGACCAATTTTGGGCCTGCTAAACAGGAAGCTTGTCTCTAAAGAGGGGGCTAATTAAGGCCTATTGTGATATAACTACATGTCACAAACAGAACAAATAATGTGTTTGTTGGAATTAAACCCACCAACACAGGGAAGGTAATTGGACAGATTTCAGCATTCACATGCCTACGGCTTGTCCAAAATTATATTGCCAAGCTATTTGAAAGCACAATTCCATTTACCAAAATGTTCCCAACCTTCTAAAATCACAAACATGAGTGGTTAATATGCAAATTGGATACAGAAGTGTGGATGAAGGCGACTCTAATGGCTAGGAAAATTATTCAGAATAATGAAATAAAGATAAAGGGCACGTGTGGTCCAGTGGATGAGCACTCGCCCTACACTCTAAGGTCATGGGTCAAGCCCACTGCGGCCAACATGTTGTGTGCCCTTGAGTAAGGAGCTTTTTGCCTCAATTACTCATCTCCACACCCAGGTGTATAAGTGGGTACCAGCATTATTCAATGCTGGGAAGACATCTGTCAAATCACAGTGTTTACAAATTGGATAGTTTTCATGCTGCAATTTGTTTTCTCTAGACACTTCTTGTATGACAAGTTATTTTTTAAAGAAAAAAAGTGCTGAGTAACGTAAAGGCAGAAGGTTGGAAGGCAATAGCTGCCATTTGTCAAGCATGCAATTATGTCAAGTCTTTGAGTCAGTGGCTCTTGAAATGATCGTGCCATATCAAGAGCCGCCACTGACTCAAGACAAGTTCCGGGTCATACTAAAACATGACAGCACACAGATTGGATCCATGCAGAATTGCACTTACAGCTGCTTGCACTTCACATGACGAATGTTACAAATAGTAATTTGATTTTTTTTTATGTCTAAGGACATAATTGTATAAAAATAATTTTGTTTTTCTCATGTAGTTTACTATCTTTTAATAAAAAAGCTGTTCATATGGCTACTAGATTTCTAGAATGAATTTCATTCATTTGGGATCAATTACGCAGCAATGCCAGCACATTTTTTGATAGAGTGCCCCCCAATTTTACAAATTTTACATTTTTAGAACAGTGTGTTGGTAATGTCTAAACTAGACTTGCGGAAAATGGTAATGCCTCGGTGCGTATTTCATAAAAGAAGCGATTTGTAATTAAAATCAACCCTATCCAAATTGTAATTAACAGCGGAGCTGGAAACGCCAAATTCTGTTCGTCCATTACGAAAATCGTGCCACCTCCATTAAAATGAACTATACTGATGCTCTGAACCAACTGAAAACAAAATGGATGAGCATAGGACATGATACTATTTCATATGATAAGGACATTTCCAGAAGCCATTGAGAGATCTCCGATATTAATTTTTTAATGTCTAGTTTCAAAAATTCCTTCTTTGCAAAATGCATAGACAAGTTTGAGCTTTACCATTCACAGGATAATTTACTAGCCAATTACCAAGCAAACTGCAAAAATCTAATTTTTTGGCGAAAATTTGGGGTGCCCTTCAAAAAAGTGTTGTTGAATAGTTTGGGATAAAAATGAGATTATTACACATGTTGCTCCTCTTTAGGTTTCTATTGAATAATATTATTTTGATTTGAAATACTGCCTAAAGTATTGCGTGGACTATGTCACAGTCTAAACATGTGTCCGTACTTAGTGATATAAATTGTTATTACCAAGTAAAGTAAAGTTTGCTTGTTACTTTTAATCACAACATTGTTTGTAATGACAACAGTACCAACGTCTTTCTGAAATAAATAAATAAATAAGAATGTTAAAAATTAAATATCACAAGAATTTTACAGTTGAAGGTTAAATTCTAAAAAACCCTCTTGGAGGAGGGTCACAACCGTGACCGAACTTTAGTGGCCCCTCATGACAAAATAACCAATCTGGCGAAAGTGGAGGAAACGTTGTTTTTGGTTAGGTTGGACTAATGTTGCTCAGTATACCAAAAGCGTAAGAACAGATGATTACATTGCCAAAACAGCATTGGGGTGTGAAAATCAAAATTTACCGTTTTTTTAGGTCACAAATGTGACCGAAAGATGGCCCCAGTACAGAAGAACAAAGATAAATTACTCTTTGTGTTGAGAGTCAAAACGGTACAGGTATGATGCCACCAGTATTATCTTATAAATCTGACGATATTACAAGGGAAAGGCTTTTTGATCTAAGTCAGAATTTTGATACTCACATATAGACATTACAGAATCGATAAAAAGTATTGCATTTTTTTAAATACACGGATTTCAAGCCAACACTTGCATTCTGTTAGCAAGTCCAGGCCGTAACAAAAAATGTCAAACTATGAATTTTGATGATTTTTTCACTGTTTCGGATAGCAAAGCGCTGCCTTACTTCTTTTAAGTGTGAGATTAAGTTTGCAGTGTCAGGAACTAAACACAGCAACTAGGTAGTGGACCTGTGGGAGTGGGATGGCCGGCCGGTCGGTCAGCTATTAATGATAAAAACCCAAATACATTAATCATCAGAAATGAGTTGTAAAAAGACTCAATTGTTTAAAATCTACAAAAGAAATTTTGAGGGTAAAGGGCAACAGGTTAAATAATGGTAAAAGACATTCTGTATGCTTTAAGTCAGGTGGTTAATGAAGATGACTCTATTTTAAAATAGGAAGTTCTTGGTTCTACACACCATGTGGGTGCATTGAAGCCAAGTGTACATTCATCGGTATTTTTCTTTCATGTAAAATACAACCTGGTAGCATGTCATGAACTGGTCTCTTAAATATTGTGGATTTGTTTCATGGTTCGCAGTTGTTCATGTACTTCATTGTTTTTGAGAACTTCTCTAAGGCAAATACCTTGACTTTGGTATCATTTTGTTGCTTATTCCTTCCTCTTTGAAATGAAAAAAAGTTCCAGTCATTAGGATGTATAATAGAAAGTTATGGGATAAATAGTTCAGGTATGTCACAGTGGGACCCGGCGGTTGAGGAGCCCATAGAGTTACACACAAAATGTGAAAAATGCTTACTTTGAAATTTATCATAAACAGCTTTACAGGCTAGAGCAGTCATATTACACACACATAAAGATAAAGGTTCACTCTTCCATTAAAATACTCATTCTGAAAAAAGTAATTTAAAGTAGGTTAATTAGATATGTTAATTGGTGCCAAATAATACCTCAATTTTGTCCTGCAGTAGCTTGCCATTTTTCCTCCTCTGTCTCACAGTGCCATTTTGAATGAGTTCTTGAACGTAAGTGGTGATATATTTAAAATCAAATGAATTGTAACTGATTTATGGGATAAATTTATGATAAATGTGATTAAACCACCTGGAAAAAAAAATTAAGAAAATGAAAAAACTAATAAAACAGCAGATAAAATAAACAACAACTAATACACATGAAAAGAATGTGTACCCAAATAAAAGTAACAGCTCCAAAATTCAAACCATGTCGAGGTATTATCAAAAACATCAAGATTAAAAGGAGATAATTTAACAAACAAAAAAGAATATGCAATCAATTAACAACAATAAAAAATGAAATCTTATATGTTCAAAACAATTTACCCTGGTTTTACTTTCATGTTTAGAGAAATAAGGAACAGTTTAGAAATACTGGAAACACAGCCACTGGGTACATGTGCATGAAGAAAAATGTTGAAAAGATTTGTTAACACTTACTGTGAGCAAGTGATCGAGAATCGATCAATACATGTGGCGGTATTATAAAATGCTGCCTTTGTGTGCATAGGGTGTTAAAGTATTCCTATTAGTAAGTAGTTGAACGGTGTGTTAAGTAGTTTAACAGTGTACCAGTATAATGCAAGACCACCCTGTATTGGAAGTTGAGGACTTTTTACCAACCCTGTATAACCAAAAACACAAAAACAGAAGCAAAGAAATGATGTTTCCATGTAAAAATTGATACACATTGAATTGTTGTCATTCCCTAAACCGGACAATTCAAATTGATACTGTCAAAGATTTTGATGTACCCGAAAGCTTCACTTCAACTTTTGGCCACCCTTTAATCTGCATAATCGGTAACTATATAAAACAATACAAGAGAGCATGAATTTACATTACTCATGAAAGGATTTACAAACACTGAAATGTCAAGAAAAACTCCTGCACAAATTTTACTATTAAACAATTACTTTTTTTGATTTGCGATAGCATGTTTTTGATCACCTTGTATACTTTACCTGATAGAGCGGGCAGAGTTTCGTACTTATTTCAATTGAAGCCCTAGTAATGTTAATTCAGAAATCATAGTCTTTGGTTACTCTCAAAATTAAAAAAACTTCCCTTTTAAAAAAAATGAAAAAGTTTAAAAAAGAACATTTCTTCAAGTTACACCCTACGTATGATATTTGCACCACCCCGGTATTCTGGGTTCATTTGGTGCATAAATGACATCTTGGAGTATAAGCCTTTCCAACCAATGTACCAACTTTATGGGTGTTAAGTGTACACCTTAACGGCTAAGGCTTGTTGAATCAAAAATGGGTGTGGTTTTCTCAGGTTTGAGTTTGAAACATTTTTTGGACCAGTTTGTGACTTATGACCACATAAATATACAACATCATGTATACAATTTGAATGAGATAACCAAAAGCCGTACAGGCCTGAATGGGTCCTTACCTAAATAAACTTGCTTAAAAACCTCATCATTTCAATATACATTTAACACATGACAGTTAACACATGTGTACTTATGTACTCCTCACATTTGATCAACCCAAGTTTTTGGTTAAAGGCACTGGTCAGTGATTTGCCCCTAAATCAGAAAATCAAAAAATCAGATTTTTGCATTTCTATAACAGTATGGCGATCCTAACCACCCCCAAAGTGTGAGGTACCAAAAGTAACCTCATATAAGGACAAAATCGCATATTTTAGTCATTTGTCCGTAGACACTATAGTACCAACACATAATTCAATGGAAATTCTTATCTTTGAACACTGCCTGGTCTAACTTTTCTGTCAATTTCTCAGTTGTAAAAAAAATAACATATAGAATTTTACAGACTTATCCTCACTTTTAAGCTATTCCTTTTAAAGACACAATATGATTTGCTAAATCAATCACAAATCAATTTTTGCAGTTGTAACAAGTTAAGGTATCCGAACATACCCTGTAAATGAATAAGAACGAAGCGAACCTAATAAGGACAGAAGCGAATATTTTATTCATTACTGTCGCTTGTCGGCACTTACTAACAACACTAATTGAATGGAGGAATCGGTATCTGGAACACAGCGCCTTTTCCCTTTCTTTTTCTGTATTCTTCAAAGGTTGGCAAAAGGTAACTTATGAGGATTCTACAGACTTATCCTTCACTTTGAAGCTTATTCCTGCAAATTTTTCACATATTTTTCAAATCACTGATAGTGTCTTTAAGCTATTGCCAGGATGCCAGGTGTCAGCGCTGGAAGGCTGCTCCTTACACGGCGCCCCCAATACAGCATGAAATTATGCTTTTCTATACTTTGGTTTGCTCTAAGATTGTTTTCGAATGAAGTTATCACCACCTAGATCATACTGATGGCGAAATTTTGGGAAACCTCTCTGCTGTTGTTTTCCAGCATTTTGAAGATATTTTGGTACTGTATCTGGCCAAAAGAAAGGTGTTTGTGTACCAGTGGCCATAGGCCTTGCAATGCCCCTATGTTCAACCATTTGGCTCAATCATCAGATTTACAATCAAGTGGATGGAACTGATCACCTTTTCCAATTCTGCCAGAGTTGGATAAGTGGAAAATCAATATGTTTCTTCTGATCAATCCTTTATTGTTTTGCACTCAACCCTGTGACTTCATCTACACACTAATCAATTACTCTCCATTACTACTTTCATGAAGAGTACAAGTCATAGCAGTTGTCCATTTTCTACTGTAACATGTACTACAACATTGGATTCCTTGAACTGGCTTTGTCTCTTCGCGAGCCATGGTGACACATCAATCCGACCCTACTCTCCAAAAGCCTTGTCGTAAAAGATGACGTCACCCCCGTGGAAAACGAGGTGGAAGAACATAAATCAATCAGTTAAGATTACATACACTTGGTTCCCACTTGATAACATGGTATTAGTAATTTTAATAATAACCATTTTGTTCTTTGAACGCTCAATTGTAGAATCAGACTACTTTCTTATCTGACTATACAATAATACACAATGACATTGACATAGTATTCCTAACGAAACTTGGTTAAATGAAAATGACAATGTGTGATGGTTGAATGTACACCACCAGGTTTCACTTTCCACATTACCACCCCGTGGGACATCTGATCACGGAGGGATTGCCATTGTTGCCAAGTCGTCTGTGAATTTTCACTCTTCTGCATCGCAAAGAGACTTTCCCACTTTTGAGCATATCCTCTGTAGTAAGATCCAGTTGAGGTATTCAGTTCTTCACTTCATTGTTTCCGCCCCACTCTTCCAAGAAAATCACGTACTTACATCCACATTCCTGAAAGAGTTGATGACTTTTTTGGTTATAGTTTGCTCTCTTTCCCCTGAAGGTGGTCCATCGGCAGGAGATTTTAACATACATGTTGATCAACCAACTAATGGTTAACTATCAAACGTCTCCTTTCCACGCTAGAAACCTGTACCTGTGGTTTTTACCAATATGTGTATGGCCCCACTCATCGTTCAGCCCATACCATTTACCTGTTATTGCAAGACTGATGAAGCATATCAATCATTGTGGCAACATCCTGTGAAGATTTTTCACTCTGACCATCACCTGATCCACTGCGTCATAAGGAAAAAGAGACCCTCTGCTGTCAAGAAAACTGTACTTTACGCAACTTTCGTGGTCTTAATCATGATCAATTTGACTCTGTTTCTTTCCAGTGATTTGCCTCTTTGTCCTCATAGACGATATACAATCTTGTGACACAGTTTTGATATTAAGTTCAGCTGTGTTCTTGATCGCCATGCTTTTCCATTGCGCCACAAAGACTCGTCCATTAGACCTCGCTTCATGGTAGAACGATCATATTGCTGAGAAAGGAGGTGCGCAGAAAAGTGTGAGCGTAAGTGGCGCAGACTAAATCTTTGGAAGACAGACAGGCCTATGTTAATCAGAGATTACCCTGTAAACAAATTGAAATGCAGAAGTTCATACTACAAAGCCAAAAGTTTCGAATGCTTCATTAAGGATGTGTTTCAAACTGTAAAATATACATGCTTACTAAAACCACCTCGTATCAAAATAATCATAAATAAACTAAAAATAAATCCATCTTGTAAATCGCCTAAAGTGTATGTGAAAAATTTCCAACTTCTTCCATGATAGGTTGCCAAAAAATACGCATAAGTCTTGATAGTGGCAGTGATGGATTGATGTCTATAGTCAATGTGCTTACTTCAAAATTACTGTGTTGATCCAACCTGATCACAAATTCCTTTCTGAGTTTACACTCCTCTCCGACGATGAAGTCCATATCTTGTCTCTTGTTCCTCCACAAAGACTCCAGCTCATCCGTTTGCCAGACATGGTTATTCAACAGCACATTGACACCATTCTACTAACCATCTCTGACCCTATTAATATCAATCAATTTGGTCCCTCTTGCTTCAGGAATTTTCCCCAAGCTTCTTGGTGAAGCTATTATAACACCGAATCCCTGAAACAATCAACTCTTGATCCTAATGAAGTACAAAATTATGGCCGTTTTCAAATATTGCTTACACTGTCTCAAAACTCATTGAGAAGGTTGTTGTTGTCAAACAAATATCTGATCATATTTCTTTGTATAATCTTGGTGGCATCTTTCAGTCATCTTACACTACCAACACAAGCCTGTAGCCTGCCTCCTGAAGGTAAAAGTGACATGTGGGGTGCTGTGGACAGGCAAGAGGGTGGTCCTTTTTGGTTCCTTCTTCTTGACCTGTCCGCAGCATTCGACACTGTAGACCACAGTGTTCTTTGTATATACTACTCAAAGAATTGTATTAGTGCATGCTCTTAAGTGGGTTGAGAGTTAGTTGAAGTCAAGAACAACTGTGTGTGTATTGAAGGGCCATATTCGGCTGCGACTCCATTATTGTAGGTGTCCCGCGGGATCTGTTAAGGGCCCTCTTGACTTCATCTACACATTACCCGTGGGTGATATTATCCGCGTCCATAATTAACTTTTCACATATATGCTGATGATGCCCAGCTGTATACATCATTCATCCAAAGATCCCAATGCTTTTTGGTCCAGGGAGGCCCTGCAAAGGCTGGAACTCTGCTAACTGATTTTGAAAGACTAGGATGAACTCAAACACACTCAATGCTCAACATACAAAACCTGATTCTTTATAGCTGGTAGCAGACATGGGTATCAACAAATTACCTTCTTTACAGCTGCAATTGGTGATAGTATCATTACGGCCATCAAGTCATGTGCGGAATCTTGGTATCCTGTTCGACACTAACAGACCAGTCCAAGCAACTGAGTGCTATAATCTCTTCTGCCAACTTCCAACTACGGCACCTTTACCCGACGACGCCGCTTCTGGATCAGACACAAGACACCAGTATTATGTCACTAATTCTATCACGGGTGGATTCTGGCAATGCCCCTTCTTTTGGGACACATCACAATGAAAACTCAACCGTCTTCAGTCCATCCAGAACAAATCTGCCAAGCTTATTTTCTCAGCCAAAATTGCGTGTTGTGCGGCTTGTCCACATTTTAAAAAGAGGGGTGTATTAATATTATCATCGACCGAGTATCTTGTTATGATATTTATATAAACATCAATTGGGAGATCTTGAAGCACAATTCTTGTTCAGGGAGGGTGGAAGGGGTAGAGAACCTATGTCAAGTTCAATGACCTCTAAGGTACCCCTCTTCAACCTTATATTCTCATTTTATAGTGTAACTCCAAATGTCTACTGGTAGGTTCACTTTCAAATTGAGTCCTTTTTTCATCACCATCCGCAATCTGATGAGATGGAATCGTCTCGGGTTCTTTCGCTTCAACTAATCTTCGATATAGCTAGCATATCCAAAATAGTTCTCGGGACATTTGGCCAATATACCAACACATTTCCAATCAGTTCCCATCTTCTTGAATCCTCCATTCATTGGTTTCTGGTCCAAAGTCTACTAGAATTGTGACAACTGCATTCTCCACATTAGTGCAATCTAGTTTGAATGTCTTAATCTTTGTTGAGGACCACCTTATCAATGGTGGTCAGCAGGATGGATCTGAAGACTTCATGGTATCTATTGAATGATCTAAGTCCTTTGGGAGCAATAACTTGCCAATATGACAAATCTAGCCATCATGCACATTCTTCAAAAAAAAACCCCCTAAAAAAGCTTTCATACATGTGCACACAAAACTTCTAATGCATCACTTACATTCGTTGAGACTTCTGGAGATCTCCCAGGTGATTAAATGTCAGCATGAACTGTCCGATTTAGCGCATTTGATCAAGATGGACGGACGTTCCCCTTACCCGAAAGCACATATAGTCCCCCCCTCCCTTAAAGGCATGAAGTCCAGTTAATGCAAACATATCTTTGGTTCCAAGCTCTTGGCTAATAGTTAATAGTCATTCCTGGGGGGGAGGTAACCTGTACACGAGCCCGGGTAACCACCCGAGTTACAAGTGTTTCCTGCGGGACCCTCTTATGGCTACCTGAAACGAATGAAATGGTACCCTATCTGAGACCAGATCTGTTCAAATGGATCCCTAGCCGAGACCAGACTTCAAATAGATCCGAGATCCAGTTCCACGTACTATTACAATTGGAATTTTAACCAAAGATTTTTTTTAGTACACTCAATTTTGAGCTATTTTATGGAATTTTTATTCTGTTTTTATGAGCATGAAATCAACCCAAAATCATCATTCTACGATTCTGCTGATTTTTGTACGCTACTACCTGAAACTAAAAATAATTTGATAACTCCTATGTGAGACTGACAAGACTAGTTAAATTTGATACCCATATACAGTGCAAGTCTCGAGACCTGCCCAGGTCTCACAATTTTTTAGCCTATAATATAGGCTATTGTCATCATTAGCAATTAGAGTAGGAAACCCAATGTTCTCTCATAAACTAGTCTCTCTCTCATGTCTGTCCAATCTTTTTTTTTTTTTGAACTCGCCGGTAATGCAAGTTATGACAATTTCTTTGAAAAGTTCTGTTGTGGATTTTGAAAATTCTGAGCAGATGTTGCGTTTTGGGGCATTTTGTCGGTCCTTATTTGTTTTTTGGCATGAATTGTGCTGGTAGCGCAAAGATTAATGCTGAAAATTGTCTGTTGTCCCTACATGTAGATGCATGCTTGTGAAAACTGAAAGCCATGCATTTATGCATTATCATGCTGGCCCTAGAGAGGCAGGCATTGCATTTGCAGCCTAGTCTGATAACCACTTGGCAGTAAATTTCATGCTTATCTAGTTAGATATAGTTATGTTATTGCCAGAAGGTTAGTTTGTTATTGTTTCCCCACCATATCTTCCCCGTGTAAAGTTCCATGTGCCTTGTACCATGTGTATTCACTCATTCTCAGTTGCTCCTGAATCTAGTGCTGTAGTTATGGCAAGTCCCCCCCTCATTCCGATGCAAGTTCACACATGGTTCAAAAGGGCACTATAATAATAGTAATATGCTTTGAACTTTAACCTTTGCCGTGTTAACTTGAACAGCCCAATTCTCTCACTTCAACCAATCAATCATAGTGGCCTTAGAACACACAGCTACAAAAGTAAGAGAGCATATTTAGCCCATCCCACAATGCATCCAGTTTGGTACATTTCACCTCAATAACCCATGATGATCCCGGCAATGTGATCCCGCAAAAATCCCATTTTTAATACAAAAACCGACCCTTTACACCCATCCTTCAACAAAACACAGTATTAAAAAATTTAATCAAGGGGGAGGGGTGAAAGGTTTTGTTCTCCTTACACTTCTTATCACTGCCCTAAATTACTGACATATTTTTTAGTACAGAACATTATAGGCACATTGCAAATGTATTATGGGATTAGTTCAAACACCCTCTGCTACTATGAAGCAAGGTTAAATGCAACCACGTTTATTTCTTGGATTGCATGCTTACATCTAACCTTGTAGCTTTTCACATATTATAAATGTGGAACTTGTTTTGCTTTTTCATATTTTTTATGGGATAAAGTGTTAAAACCTAGTCTGGTATTATAAGTGGGTAAATTTCCCAATTTGAATTGTCGATGGTTGAAATCAGTTGTATATATTAGTCGAGTTATATTGATATGTGTTTTATTAATTTTGTATTAAGTATGACCATTTTACATACTCTGTTATCAACACCACAAGTCATTTTAGCTCATGTTGACAGTTGACAAAAACACAGGAGAACTGTCCTTGGTTCAGTTAAATTACCACCACACGAGGTTGGACCATGGACTTCAAAATATTTAGTTCCGTGAGATTAGACATTGACAAGAATGTTCATTGAAAGTGAAACTACAGGTTTAAGTCGGGGGGGGGGTGGGGGGGTGGGGGGGTGTCTCAACACAATGACCATAGAGGGACGTGCACAGACATCGGTCCCATTTTCAGCCTTCTGGAAAATCAATGACGCCCTTTTTTCAAGCCAATTTTGGTATGCAATGTCATTTTTCAAAATTTTCTGGAATTTGTTGTAAAATTAGCCGCATTTTCCTCAATCTGAAACCAGAAATTTTTCTAACAATTGTTGGAAATTAGTCAATTTCCTCAATCTTAAGCCCAAATTGCCCCACAAATTTGCTTAAAATGTCAAAATTTTGGCAGTGAAAATGTCCAAATTTTGGTTAAATTTGGCCTAAAATTGCATCTCTGGTATAGTTATAGGTCCCTTTTTTTGGCAAAAAATGGTAATACTCTATGGGTCCTACGTCCAGAGTCGTGGAGGCAACGTCCCTACCCAAACAAAATTGAGAACCCCCCCACCCCCGTGTAAGAAGGGAACAAATTAAGAGACGAAGAATTTATGAATTACATCTCCATAAGTGTGTGTAAAAAGATTCACACACAGATTGGACAAACTTCCCGTATGCGGTCCAATGGAGCATGTCTAACCGATTGAAATCTCGACGACTTAAAATATATACCAGCGAAATATTGCTGTTCCTTGGATGTAGAAAAAAGCAATAAACAATGTTTTCCATAACACAAATATTGATTTACAAGTCATTGCCATTAAAATTTGCCCTATTTTGTGGTTTCGGGTAAATTAAACAGTACATTAATACACTGTAATGTCATTAAGTTTACATAGATTGGCTATTGATAGCCTACATCACTTGAAGTACATTGTCAAGTGAAAATTAATTTAAAAAATCCACTCCCAGATCATGTGTATTTTTTGTGGAGTTCACATCATAATAATTATTACGTATGACAAAGGAAGTAACCATTTACTATGCAATGATTAAGGCGCATTTGTCTTCTCATACACATAAAATAAAATTTTTGGCTGTTCCTTTCAGGGGTGAATTAATACTCTGGTATGCATTATAAAGATGTAAAAACACCCGGCTTTAAAAAGATGGGAACGCCCTTTTCTGAAAATTTTAAAGTGACCCTTTAAATAGTAAACAAGTGCAGTAAGGTACATTTCATATCATGCCGGGCCACTTCAAATCACTTGACGTGCATTTTGTGCTCTACCACCTCATTTTTGTTTATGGTTCATTAGATATCCCGAGAAAAATTATTCCAAAATTTTCAGTTTGATTTTTGATATGAGGCGGTTTGATGTTATAACAAATTTTTATATCACGAGGCCCCAAGGCCAAGGCCACTGCTTATAATTTCTGCCTTTGTACAGACAGAAATACAAATGACTAATTTCTTCCAGAGTAGATCGAATTTGCAAGTTTGATTAGGCAACATGCTATACTTAGGCTAACGGGTCAGACGATGTAAAAATCTCACTCCTTTGGGTAAAGTCAAGGGGATGAGGCTTTGGATCACAAAGCCAATGTGTTGAAGTGTTGCGTTCATGTGATTATGACTTCAAATAGCATGTTTATAATAAATTTACCGGGAGAGAAGTAACCTTTTTAAGTTAGCTTGGAAAAAGACTAGCTGAAAAACAATAACTTGTTTGCCTAATAAGAATTTATGTAAATTAAGGCATTGTGAAAACATTATCATCATCATTGAACTTATATAGTAATTATTCTGAAGTTAACGTATGATGGAATATTCAAGGAGGTATAGATCTTTGATTTGTACGGTACCCTATTTGTAAGTGGTTCAGGTTATATGCCAAAATCAAGCCTAATTTAAGTCAGAAACTAAATTCATTTAGGGCAGATTGTTATTTTAAGGACGCTGCTTGTTAAATATGTTCTTATTTAATGTGGCAAATTAAATATAGTTTAAGAGCAAATGACTAATATCAATTTGTCTTTTCACCCTATAGTTTTTATGTCAGATCAAATAAGACACATTCTACTACCTTTTCATTTACACTTGATCTTGGAAAAGTTGTCTTCCCATTGTGGAATGTTTTTTGATTGGTTTAAAACCAAACTTTGTCCAGGCATGTTACTCTTTGTAGTGTTAACAGAATTAAAGATACACTTAACAGATTTTGAACACAGAAATAAACAAACGATTAAATTAATGGTAGGGCCTACATCATCATCTAAAGTACTTTGTGAAATCAATCCCAGTTTAGAGGAAAAATGTATTCAATTGACAACTGTTATTAACATGATCAAAGTTATGTTTGGGTTATTATTTGCCCATTCTGCATTGTTTGGAAAAATCAAGTAGGCACATGTGGTCCAGTGGATAAGAACGCAACTCATGTAATTTGAAGGTTGTGGGTTCGAGCCCCGCTGTGGGCCAATTTGTTGTGCACTTGGGCAAGCACTTTACCACCAACCTCACTTGCTGTCTCGACCCAAGCGATTTTCGGGTAACTGGTAGTGGTAATATACAATCAATTCTGATGGTGTGCACTTCGACCATCTGCCAGCCTAGATGAAGCGCATTGATTGTGACGATTTCCTGAATGGCAGCGTAAATAATAGGCTTGCGCTTTGAATCCTTGGAAAAAGGCGCTATACAAATGCTTCTATTATTATTATTATAACGTCAATGCTCTACCTCAAAGCTGCTTACATAAAATAATCTGTCTCAACAAGTCAAAATGTAGATCTTGTAGGCCTACTACTCCCAAGTACATAATTTTTAAAATAACATGAAGTTTTTGTTTTTTATTGTGAAGAACCTGTTATTGATAAAAAAAGTTACACAAAGTTTTAAGTTTTCTTAAAGATGGTTTTTTTTCATTCATTTTGACCCTAAAATTAACATGCCTTAGGCCACATGATCTTCCATTCGGCTATTATTTATTAGCCAGTTTCATTTGTTTTGCTTTTTTATTTATTGAAATCTTTTCCATAATCAAAAGAAGGAATTTTTCCATTGCACTTATTCTACTTCTCATCTTTACCAAATATAGCTGAACTACAAATATGTTTGCTTGCAAACCAGAGCAACTTTAATAATGCAGAGAATGTTGTGCCTGTATGGCCAGCTCTGACCCTAAGGGTGGTATTTAAATCATTACAGGTCCTAGGAGTGCACCTTAATGATGGCAATAAGCAACATGTTTGGCTCCTTTAACCTTGCACGGTGTTAACTTGAAACAGCCCAAATCTCTCACTCCAACCAGTAATAAGTGGCCTTACAAACAAACTGCTATCTCAGAGTGTATTGAGTTATCCCACAATGACACCAGTTTTGGGACATTTCACCTCACTAATGTCATGTGATGCCAGCTTGGGATCCCCGCAAAATCCAATTCTTAAAGTATTGGTGGCGCTTTCACGTTAGTTCCGAGTATTTTAATAAAGTGATCACACTTCCAGGTTTGATTAATATCATAACAAAAAATTTATTAATAAAATAACAAAACAACATATTAAAAATATATAAATTACTTAAAGGATGTGGTGGTTGTCTGATAGCATCTAATTATAGGCTACTGACATCATTGATGATCTGGTTTGAAGCGGGTGGCCATGGTTCATCCGACAGAATACCCAGAACCCCCCTCCCCGAATCATTTTGCGTCTCACGTATTAGCAGACGCGTTCCAACATCCATCCACAACAAAACTTCCAATCGCAATGGGTGATGGTTAAAGGAAGCACAAATAAATCTGTGACACTGGAAGAAAAACCACTGCGGGTTGGTTTTTCTGTGTTTGGCGCGACGTACCTCGTCATGCATGAGCTCATTAGTATGTGGGTATCAGCTCAGCACTGATCACTGATATTATAATTCCTGCACAAATGACCATGACATTCTTCCATTCAACAGATTATATAGGTAACAAACTTATCAACAGCCAAGTAGATTTTGTGCTTCCAATGATTGGGGCATAAGCCATGTAAGCATCAGACTGCATTCCGTGGATAGAAATTGTAGCAAGGCCGTCTTGAATGATGCTGACTACAAACAGTGATGACGACTCCAGGTCGGTTTGGCTCTCCAATTATTGGGGCATAAACTCAGACTGTCATCTCGACTAGAAAAATAGCAAGCCGTATGAATAATGCCGAGACAAACACCTCCATATCGGAAAGAGCTTTCATGATCCCCACGAGCCGCACATTCCATGTCGTGAGGCCCGGGAGAATCGTTACCGGTCAATATGATGTGTCCGCAAAGGAGATGTTCTCTCCATAAAACTCAAGGCACTCCACCAAATGATGACAGCAGTACAACATTCATCAAGTAGGCAAATGTCGTTGTCAGCAGGACCTCGGTTGCTGGGTGGGATGTTGTCCTCTGGCTTCAAGCTTTCTCATTAAGGAGTTTGGGTCCTATATCAACGTTTGCATATTTCCAAGCCTCACATCCTTTTAAAGGTCTTCCGCAGCGCTGAAGCGTTGATTGCCGCGCTTAAACAAAAGAGCGCCATCCCGCGGAGCAGAGTTTTTCGCAAAATAAAAACATTATTCGACGAGCGCGAGAGTATAGGGTGGTGCATGGGACTTGAACATGGAACCATCCTTTCCTTATTTTTGTTCAACACTGGTGTCTTCATTGTGTTTCTCCCTGGCCATCTGGAGGCAGTGGGCAATGGGGGGGAAATTGGCCCTCCCCATTAGAACGTTGTCCGCACATGGTCTCGAAACAGAGACTTGTGGCTGTCCCCTTAGTCTTAGCAGTAAAATTACCCAAAATTACATTTTATTTATGTATTTAAGCTTTATTTAGGCAGGGTAGCACCTACAGTGACACAAGCACTGATTTCCAAGGAGCCCTGCATTTACAGAATGTACAAGTACTTGTATAAACTTAAGTACTCTAGTAAACAATTAATGGCAACACAAATAGTATGAATACATGGTGAATATAATATAATGATAATACAAAGATCTCAGAAAGCTAGCAAAATATACCACAATATGCTGAATAGGATTTCCAAATGTTGATTGCTTTAAAGCTGTGAAAGACTCCTTGTATAATAGTCAGCGGAGATCTGGCTGCAGGAAGAACTGTTCCAATATTTTTGGTTGCTCTCATATGGAAAGAGTATAACGTTTACCCTGCATTTAAGTTCCAAGATGGTTCAAACAAGAGTTGGTGTTTGACGTCTGGTACCCTTAGAATGAACTGAGTGCATGAAATTGGGATAAAGAAGTATATCTCAGGGCAAGACCTATTAACACATTGTTGAAAATAAGCATAACATTTGATTATAATAACCTATCATAAGTTTGGGGGTTCCACTGCAGTGTACTCATCATATCTTTAACAGGAGTTCTGATGTCACTGATAAATTTCGTGCAATTCCTATATGAAGAATTTGAAGTGAATAGTGCAGTTTGACCATACAGGGGCCTGCAGTATCAAAATGTGGCATGACAATGAATTAGCAAGCATAATCAGAGTACCTTTGAACTAATATGTAATCTCTAATAACACCACACCGTTGGAAATACATGAAGACATATGATTGATATGGTCAGACCATGACATCAAAGGATCAAAAGTTACACCAAATTTTAAACTGGTCAACCCTTTCTATAGTATCATTTATTACAGTGCAGAGTAATATTCCTGAATTTCTGAGGATATGAATGTGTACCAAAAATCCATAAACTGTGGTTTTCTTGGCATTAAAGTGAGTTTGTTTTTGGGCATCAAACCATTCTGAAATTTTGTTTAAATTTGGACGGAGTTTTCCAATTCAAGAGTATGTGATTGTCTGAAGTACAAGATGTTGTATCACAGCATACATAGTAACATTTACAGTTAACACTATTTGGAAGACTATTGACAAAAATAATACATAGAAGAGGACGAGTATAGAGCCTTGAGGAATACCAATATGATAGTTTGAAGTCCGAAAGAGTAAATTAACGTTTGACTTCTGAGTCATTCGGTCCGCTGAGAATAGGATCGAAACCACTGAAGTTCAGGACCAAGTAAACCATTTTGCAAAAGTTTGTCAAATAAGAAGAGAATGGTTAACACAGTCAAACGCTGTTCTAAGATCTAGAAAAAAATCGCTTCCTCCTCCAGTCCCAGTCAAACGACTCTCATCCATGTTATTCAACATAAAATCCTGTTACATCAAGTAAAGTCGTAGCAGTAGAATATTGGCACTAAAGCCTGATGAATTATCATAAGATGTCCATTAGAAACAAGGTATGATATCATTGATTATGGAATTTCGTGATTCTTGTAGGCCCTCATTTCCTCCAAAAATATAAATTTCTGGGCTTTCATGTTTGAAAAATAATATTTATCAATGCGTCATATGTAGATATATGCGAGTCCAGCCCGATACGAGATCTCACTCTTCGCAAATGGTGGCTAGCTTATTTTTTTATAATTTGGTAATTCTTACTTTATAATCAGATAGAAAAAAATCCTTTTAGCTTACCCAATGTTCCGATTTGGGTTCAGTATTCATTTGTGCTGTGAACATTGTTTGCTGTTTGCTGCTTATTTGTGGGGACGTGGGGCCTTCGAGGGCACATTTTTGGTTCAGTTGGATCCGCGCTCGCCTCATAATCATAAGGTTTTGGGGTTCGAGCCCCGCTGTCCGCCAATGTTTTGTGTGCACTTGGGGAAAGGCTTTTACCATCTGCTGCCCTCTCCATCACCCAGGATATCAATGGTACCAGCACTATGATCTGTAATGCAAAACATACCTCGCTGTGCGGGAGGAGTGGCGAACCCCCCACGCGCACCATTATATGAGGGAGTCTGGCCCAAACCGCAATGACAGAGAGATGGGCACTCCGCCTGCGGGCGCACATTTTGCATTTTTTGGGTCCTTCGAATAGTGTTTCCTCCCATATAGTTATTTTATTGCAATATTCCTGTTAAAATTCGGGGGTCAGTGCAGAATCCGCATTGACATGTCCTGTCTTTTAATAAAACTAATCAAACCCCGAATATTAATAGGTCTAAAAGAGTGAATGGGGCCTCCTCTCCTGGCACAACGCAAGAATTTTTCGAATTTAACAAAAAGTATTATACACGAACTCGATTGAGAACATAAAAGATAAAAAAAAGTGAAAGCGAATGTTAAGGCCTAAATCGAAGAGTGATACTCGCGTCACGTGCAACACCCAGAGACAACGCGCTCACACTTCCGCTATTATTTATTCTGCTTTTGTTTGTCGGAGCTATACGCACGAAGACGTGCAAGCGTTCTTTTTTCAAGAAAAATAAGGATTTCGCATGAATCTCAAAAGGAGACTCGGTGACCCATGATTTTTTTGTTTTAATTAGAAATGTTTTTTTTTTTTTTTTTAACTTATTTAAAAATATCACAAGAACATTATGGCTCAATTTTTAGCTATAACCAAAATGTCCTCGAAAATGACTTTTTCCATAGACTTTTTATTTAATTTTGGGCGAAAAATGTGTATTTTTGTACTGGTTAACTCCAAAGTGACATCGGTTACCCCCGATTGTTTTCTTGAATTTTTCGATCAATCGATGAACCACGTATTTATGCGAAGTTTGAATGGGAAATTATGGCCGGGAAGTATAATATGACCCCAACCCTTAAGCTGATTTATCTGTCTTTTTATTACAACCATCATAATGGCACGTGCCAGAGGACTTCGATGAGAGGATATCTCATTTCTTCTTCAGGTGTACAGATTTTCAATTTGCTAATACTACAGCAAATGACCAAATAGCTCTCTGGTGCAGCACACTTCTTTAACTTTGCGGTCTTTGGTCTTCACATTTTTATTTTTACTGCAAAACAATCCAGTCTAATCCAACGGGATAATCAGATCTTTAGACACTTATAACGGGTTTGAAGCCAACATTGAATGCTAAGATGGCAAGTGTTCTGTGCGTTTTAACAGGGCAATGCAGCTCATCTGAAGTATCTGTTGATCTGCTTGCATTTGAATAGAAGGGGAAGCATGGTGCGAGGATTTGGTCATTGAGGCAAACAACAAGGAGACCTCTTCAGTTAGCCCATTGGCAGCAAAATGAAAATGAAGACTCAACAGACCGCAAAGTTAAGAAGTCGGAGGCGCCCAGAGACAATTTGTTCTTTTGCTGGACGTAGCAACATTGGCATAAACGTAACCTGAAATAACTGGAATATCCCTCTGACGTTACCCTGTATGGGCAAGCTCGGTTTCAGAATGTGAATGTCATTCATGACATTGATTTTTGCAATTCATGATTTTTGTGAAAGTGACCTTTTTGCTAAAAGTGGACCTAATCCCCTAAACCTCTTTGTGACTTTTGAACATTTATTACCAAAAAGTGGACTTTTTTGTCAAAATTTCTCCTAAATTTTGGACCGTTTTATCAAAATTCAGCAAAAATAGACCTTTTTCCCTTTTTGGTGGATTTGGGGGTGCGCCCCCCCCCCGCCCCCCCCGCCCCCCCACACAAGT
>JAMKCH010000674.1:0-41244 GCA_023653785.1 Ophioderma brevispina
TTCACTTGAGTAAATATTACATCAGAAAAAGTTTGTTGCAGCCACAAATCTTGGCTTATGATTACTAAGATAATTTTATAGCATACAGATGGTATTCAGGCATACTTTCAACCCTCAAACATTTATGTATAAATTATAACACGTAAGTCAGTGGGTTTTGAAATGGCTTCCCAAACGACTGCAGGTCATTTGGGAAGCCATTTCAAAAATCACTGACCTAAGACTAGGCTTGTTTGTACTATTTTCAATGCATTGTTCATGTTGATTCCTATTATGGTCATGGGAATGCATAATTTTGAAATTTTTGAACAGATTATATTGAAAATTTTGCTGAAAAAAGTTTGTAAAATGATGAACTCTGAATCCCTCTAGTTACATTGGTCAAATTATACCACTGAATACTATTTCCCAATATTTTGGGCATAATCATCAGAACCATGATTATTGTTATTACCATAACCATCTTCATAGTAATAAAAATCTTGCTCTCCAAATTCACCATTCCTCAGAGCATGCCAGAGGTTCTTCATCCCTGTTCCTTCCCCGATGTATGCTCCATATCCATCATCCTCCAAGTAGGCATCATCTTCTTCTGTACCATCTTCGAGTCTTGCTGGTCCGTTAGGAGAATTACCGATAAAGGTACCTTTGAATTTGGGTGTCCAACCAGGTGCGGCAGCAGCAGAATAGTAGGCGTACTCAGCATGGGGCCAACTTTGATAAATAGTACGAAACCAGAGCCGCTGTACAGGGCGGAAATTGTCGACCAGTCGTCGGTGGAGTTCGGGACCAGCTCCAGGACCGTATGGGGGTATTGTTGCAAAAACTGGATAGCTGACGTAACTTGGAAGGTGTTGAACGACGCTTCGATTATCCAACAATTTCACGGTCAAACATTGTCCATATCACGCTTTCGTAGCAGCCTGGCGTCGTCATCGATCCCTCATAGCGGTAGAATCTTGTCAGATCGGTTGGAAGTAGCGTGCTCAGGGCAAATGGACTTCTGAATATAAAGGGGTTGTTGGCATACTTAATCGACCGAAAGTTGTTGATAATAGGGTCCCAAGCAGCATTGTGTGCTCCAAGTTTGAACCAAAATCCCAAGTATGCCAACCCCCCCGGCTTTGAGATAGCTTGGCCCATAGTACGATATTTCACAGAGTCAAAGTGAACAATGTGCATTTCGCCAGGATACGCCTTTCCATTTTTGGTGTGTTCAGAACCTCTGCTATTAATGCTCCCCCAGTGCAGATGAAACTCAACAGCTTTATACTTGCCTGGTAATCCTCCGCCACTTAGAAAATAGTTCCCTTCTAAGTTTACCTGAACTGAGTTTCCGTTGTTCACCATGCTCGTTGGTCGCGTTGGTCCTCCTGCGGTCACATGATTATAACCTTCAAATCTAAATTTCGGGAAACTCTTCTGACCAGTCTCAAAGGAATTGATGTTGATGGGAGATTGTTTCCGACCATGACAGGCTGCCGCTCCTGGCAGTTTGCCCCAATTTGAAGGACCCGTCGGTCCGCTGTAGCTCCATATTGCAACACCCAGGGAAGGGCTGCTGACAAGAAATATGGTAAAGCATATAAAGACAGCTACTGCTTTCATGGTAACAATAAAACTGAGATAAAATCCCAGCAACTTCACAGTACAGTGGTAATAACTTATTTCATGACACACTGCAGAAGTTCTCAAGTCTGTAGCATTCCAGTGTTCAGGTCTTTGGTGCAGATGAGCAAACGGTATTGCGTGGCAACCACTGACAGTACTCACAGTGCTGTGTGAGCGCAGTCAAGGAGAGTTGATTACCAGAGCAGATGGACTCTTAACACACCCAAATGCTTGACCAAGCTAGCCCTTGGCGGAGGAAACTAAAAACCAGCATCACAATTGATCCATTCATTCAAAGAAGTGCAGTACTAGCATAACAAAAGTAGTTTAGTACTTCCAGACCTTGATAACTTCATTGATCCGCAAAACCACGCTTAGGTTATCTTAAAGTCAGTCTTACAAGCCTCTAATACTGTCTTGTAAGCAAGATCAATAGCAAAGCATTATTTATGATATCACTTATTCTTTTTGTCAGTTTCTTTTTAGAGAGCAAAGAAATGTATGGTGTTTTTCCTTCCAATGTGGTTTCAGTAATTTTGAGCACTTATTTGTTTTACTTTGTCTAATTAGGGTCAGAGAGAGGCAATGTTTTGAAAGTGAGACTCTGAAGTCATTGATTGGCTAGACAAAATTAAAGGGTGGTGTTTCTTGTCTGTTGCCACAAGCAACTAGGAACCAAGAGCCTCAATTCCTGTGTCACAGTTCAGTAACTTTTATTTAAAAGCCTATAAGAAAATACACCCCCTGCCTATTTGTGTATGATTTATGATACCCAGAAAATACAAGTTCAGTTCATGTTAATGAATATACATGAACAAGCCACTGAACTGTGTCCCTGGTGGATGAGTTTGCAGCTTATAATGAATAGCTATGAATGATTATTTGGCTTTACAGAATGTCAGTGGTTTTAGATCCATAAAATACTGCAAAATACAGAAAATAGAAAAACAAGGTTCAGTGGGATGTGTTGGGGTCGACGTACTTGAAGCTAGATCAAATGAGAGGGTATCTTTGTTTCATAATATTTCTAAAGCATGTTCAATTAGGGATTCAAACATGTTACAGAGTGGTTCATCACAAATCAACAACGATGCATCCTTGCGTCCGCGTATTTTTATCCCGCGAGGGCGGCTTTAGCCGCCCGAGCGGGATAAAAATACGCGGACGCATCGGATGCAGAGTTGTTGATTTGTGATGAACCACTTTGTAACATGTTTGAATCCCTTTCAACAACGAAAATATGTATGAAAACATATTAATATCGTGTATAAAGGAACATAATTATTCTCACTTATAACACTAAAATGTTCCCAGTTCGACAAAAGCTTTCCTAGACTAATATTTTACAAAAATCTAAAGCAAAACGATAGTTTTGGTTTGTTTGTTGCTTTGCAGTTTGCACCTGGTGTACTTGCGCGTACTCAGAGTTCTAAACGTGACGAATAGCGTCTCGACTTAAGCGTACCGCATAAATGCATGTCCGTGAACACTGCGCCAGGCGTGACGCGCTAATTTGCATATCAACTGTGGGTTGATAACGAATCAACAACGGTGCACTTCTGTACAAAGAGATACGGTGAGTTGTTGAATATAAGATGAAACATGACCTTTTGAAAAAGTATATTGAGATAACACTAGGGGAAGACCAAGGTCATAATGCAACCCTAGAGTAAATATATTATAGTAGCTATAATGTATTTTGCCACAACTTGGAGCCTCTCCTCTGACAAAATGGGTTAAATATAAGTGGAAAAAGAATGGGTCATGTTCCATCTTACATTGAGCAGGGTATATTTCTGCCTTTGACTACATCACTTTGGAGGGTAAAGAGTTAGTAAGGATATGAGAGATTTTCAATAAGTGTTTTAAGTTAAAAACCAATAAATTGAGTACTAAATTGAGGAGTTTTAAGAAAAGTCAGTCTTACTTGATGTGTGGCCCTGCACTTTAAACATCCCATATATATAATTTTTCAGTAATAATAACTCTAATTTCTGTTTTGCTAAAATTGTGACCTTAAGAACTTATCATATTTACACTCTTCATTTGCTTTGCACCATTTAGGGTCTGTTTCAAGGGTTCATTAACCCCTGGGTACTACCTGCATATCCATCAGCATCCAAGCATTATTTTGATTGGTTACTTGGAAGATGATATCATGTAATGATCAAATCAGAGATACTGTAAGAATGTTGGTACGGCATAGATATAGAAGGCACTATTTTGATGGGTACTCAGAGGGCTATCTCAATTTGTGTCCTGTAAATGAGCCACTCAGACAGATTGTATCGCATGCGGTAATTTCCCAGGGGGTTACAAGCACGCAGTAGCACTTTCATATTAGAGTAACTCCCTCCTTGGAGCCCACACTCCCTTTTAAATTTTATTTTTGTACTCATGGCTCTGTATTTGTTTCAAAACCAAAGGAAAGAGGAGCAGAGGATACATGCACTACAAAAAGTGTAATGAGTGAACTTATTGGAATGCCAGCGTGATAAAAAGTCACAACATCCACCTTGTGCAACAAATTTACATTACAAAGTAAGGATACCTCAAAACAAAATTTGGTTTTTGAACCTCGGGAAGCCACACTCGACCTAATTACTCCTTATTCCAAGATAAAACATAAAACACTGATGCAATGACAAAATACTCATGTTTTTCTCGGGAACTTTCTCCTCCAATTTTCTATCTCTGATGGGGTTAAGGCACCCTCTCAAGGAGGCTAACAATTGTTTTTAGGCTAGAGCTTTTAGTTTAATGCATGTTTGTTGTTGTAAACTTTGTTGCGATATGTAACCTAGTTTGGTTTTCTCTTTATCTTGAATTTGGAGTGTTCACGAGAAAATCGCTTTCTCTTGTAGAACTTAATTCACAAAAAAGGGGAAGGCCTATGGCATGTTTTTCACTTTTAAGTTAAAATGCATTTTAAAACAAGAGCATCAACGAGAACTCCCAGTAGCGTCGGTTCACTGTTAGGTTGATAAAAAGTGGATCTTATAGCCTGTGTTGTTATTATGGTGAGATATTCAAGAAAAAGAGTGCCAAAAACATCCTTGATATCATGATCCTTGAAGGAAAGAGAAGATTTTGAGAGGTTAATATGAGTGGAGCTTTTTCTTTTCAAAATGCGGTGAAGGGAAAGGGGATATGGGTGAGAAAATCATAATAGAGGCGGCCCGGAATGGCTCATCCAAGAGGATATTTTCTCCAATTTAAAGAACATTTTTAGAGTATGTTGGAAGGAACAAAGTCCCAGTCTTGTTACAGGACTAAGTCTGGTTTAAACATGGGTCCAAAGTTAGTCTCCCTTTCAGAATACCAGCCATAGAACGGAGGAAAGTGAAGGATCTACTAAATTCCCATGGTGGAGTTGTTTTGAAGTATGTGATATATAAAGCATAAGCAGGATCATAAAGTTGTGGGAATTTGAATGATGCTGGAAAGATTGCTGAAAAGATAGCGTGCAGGATCTTTGGGGGAAAACCAGAGGGGGTGTATTAAGTCCATCCACAAGGCATAGTTGGGGGAATGTCACCTAAATAGGTCTGTGATCCCACAAAAAATCTATTCTTAACACCATAAATCTGACTTACATGTCATTTGAGGCCCACAAAGAAACCAGTTCTAGGATTTCTTTAACATGATCACAAAAATGTTTTGGGTCTTTAAAAGGTCCATGGCCGATCGTAATAGCCTCGGTCCCCAGAATTCCCCAGATTTACCGGAAAGTGGTCAAAATTTTGGTATCAGTAGGGAAAGCTACTATTTTCTGATTTACTCTGTGACCTCTTAGGGCTAAAGGATGGTTGGTTTGGGAGTTAGGAGTGAAAGTGTACTCCATTTTGGTCGACCATTTAGCTTTACAAACAACGTACTCCTATGGGGCTCACAAAATCACGTTTCTAGCTGTCACATCAAAACGGATTGAAATATCGGGCGAAAACTTTAGATGGGGATTTGGGGTGAAGGCCATTCTATCAAGAAAAAACTTTATTACTTAAATCGGACCATCCCCCTTTAAACTTCTTGAACATTTTTGTGGGCCGCCAGCTCTAGCTGGCAGGACACTTAGCCCACCGTGTGAGTGGGTATGTGTGGATGTGTGTGGGGATGTGTGTGGTATGTGTGTGTCACAAATGTTAAGTTTTTTTTTAATGACCTCAATTGAAAAGTTAATTCAATTGGAAACCAAAACTTTTGTAATAGGTGCACTATGGGATCTATATGTTGATGAGGTCAAAGGTGATGTTGAAAGGTCAAGGTCATGTGCAGGTCAAGTTGAAAAATTGGGTTTAAAATGTCAAATTGATCTAAATTGAAAACTTGAAGGTTCAATGGAACAAAAATTTTTGTCATAGGTGCACATGCGATCCCTCTTGTTGATGAGATCAAAGTCATGTGCCAGGGTCAAAGGTCATGGGGCGGCCCCAGCTGATATTCTTTGACTATAGCGAGCGCGCGAAGCCGAGATATGCCGCGAAATTCATAGTTATCTCGGAGTACTGAAATTTGGTTAGTACAGTAGAGTAGGGGCATGACATCCCCATGGGGACCGGATTATATATCTGAATGTCCCTTTAAAACCTCTGGCTGTGGTATTCTTTTAAGGGCAACGAGAGATTTTTGAGGGCACCTAAATATTGTCAGAATAGAAATTTCCTATAGACTAGACTATCATAGATTTCTTACCTGTATTTGGCAACAGAAAAAATGCCTTAAATGAGAGAAAAAGTTGATTCTGATTTGCTTATATTTATATAAAACAGGCTGATTTCGTATTTGTCCTATTACGAATTAGAAATTTCAAAATTTATGTACGAAGAAACATTTCTTCAGCTTAATCCTTTCAGGGGGATTATTGTTGATGGAAAGCTGTAAGCGGGGCAAAAAAAAAACCAGCACTATTCAATTTTTTAGGGACATGATATGGGAATCTCTCATGCACCTTTAAATGTCCTATTGACGATTTTTTTTTTTTTTTTTTTTTTTTTTTTTTTTACACAGTGATTATGGAATTTCTGTTGTTTGGTTTCTCGTTTGATTGGATTGCTTAGGTGTGGACTGCTTCCATACTGTGATTACACGGGTTGATGATTCAAGTGATCATGACCATTGGTTATAAGTAAGGTATACAGAGATCAGGCTAAGTGTTCTGTGTGTCAGACAGGAAATCGATATAGACTATGAATATTAATTAGGATACTAGATGTAAAACGTTGTAATCTTTAAGATGCATCAGGTGGTTCGTGTATGATTCAAAAGGTTACATTGAGACATTTGAATATTGAGCGTGTTTGTGTGTGTGTGTGTGTTTTGTGTGATGTTCCTTGCTCTGTTAGCATTGTATTGTTATATTTCATAGAGAATAAAGACAGGGATTTGTATCACCTGCCCTAAGGCAGGAGACAATAGGGATCATTTGTCCACTGTTGTTGATGTCTGTTGTTGTGGAGGGTCTGTTGTTGTTGTTGTTGTTGATGTCTGATGTTGTTGTGAAAAAGGGTTACCATTTGCCTGTAATATCCTCATAATCTTTGATGGATTTAAACCAAACTTGGGTCACAGGTACAACATGACATCCCCAATTATGATGAGGTCAAAGGTCACATGCTAAGGTCAAAGTCAAGTGAGGTCACGTGTAAAATAGGCTAAAATGTAAAAATTGACCATCAATTGACAGTTGAAGTTCAATTGGAACCAAACTTGGTTTATGGAGTTTACATGCAAACCCTCATTTGTTTGAGGTCTAAGGTCACATTTTCAAGGTCAAAGGATCATGTTCGGTCTATCATTCACTAACGTGATGGCAGCGACACAAGTGGTCACAAGGACTGATTTTTTTTTTGTTTGCCTGTCTAATATCACGTCCAATATTTGGAGTAGTGGATGGCCGGCGTAGACTTACAATTTAAAACGGTTGGAATGCCAATCTAGCGATATTAGAGGGTCAAAACAACAACCCCATCTTTTATTCAAAATTTAGTGTTTGAGCAGGGACCAGTTTTTTCAGGGGGGGAGGGGCGTGGGGAACCGATATTGCCACAGGGGGCAAGCATATATTAAAATTTGTTAGTCATAGTATATGCCTATGTTGTTTTCACTGTAAATTGGCAGAAATTCATATTTTTGTGGGGGCGGACGACAGAATCCACACAGGGGGCAGTTTCCCCCTGGCCCCCTCTGGTTACGCCATGGTTTTGATTGTTTAAATCAACCTGAAACTATTTCCTATTTTCAATTTGGTCAGTTGGAAAAAAGGAAACCTGTAATGTAAATTAAGTGTGAAGGGGGTTTTGTTTATAAATGTAATAATCACTTCAAACATTGTTAATACAATTTATTAATCTGTCCTGGAGAGATGGCCAGCTGATGGTGTTTGGCCAGATCGACGGTTTCTGATAGAATCGGATCACAAAAATAACCTTTCAATATTTATGTTCAATAATTTCAGTGCAAGTAAAATGTCCAATAGTGACAATAGGCCTATAAAGAATACCATTGCTAATGATCTTTGCCTATAAAAATGGATTTTATTTGGAAGTTTTGATAAGTTGCTGCATATTTGAAGATCATGATTTTTATTTTGGATTTGGATTTTTGGGTTTGTACTGTCCGTTCCCCAACTCGTGCATTAAATTTGAAAATAAGAATCCTTTATGTAAAATACTCCTAACCCAGATCTACTTATCTTGTATTTTGAAATGAAAACTAGAGCTCGTAATGGCCAAGAATAATAAAAGAATGCCATAAAATTGCGTTAATTTATCAAGTCTTCTTTTGTAGTATAGAACAGATTGACTCCGCAAGCAGGGGAACATATTAGTAGTATTATAACGCAATGAATGTGACGAGTAGATGCCAAAATATGCTAAGCTAGTTTTTATGTGTTAAATGCGGCAATATTTAAAGCTAAGCTTTTAAGCCCTTAATCTTGATCTATGGGTCTATTCACAAAGAATCATTCAAAATTAAACAAGATATTGAATGGTGAGAATAAATCCTCACTTACATTGTGTTTTCTTTATTTTATATACTATGATTAGAATATGGTATGATGAGAGTCCACTGTATGTCTTTCACCATTGATAAAATAGCAATATCCTCATCTTCTCTTTTCTTGTTTGTCTTGTCCTGTCTTGTCCCATCCTGTCTATCATTTAAATTTTTGATATTGTAATTGTGTTCATGTGGGTCCATGCTCTAAACTCCACCAGACGTAATATGGCTTCCCTCTCCGCATTCATTTATGTATAATAACTTTGCAATGTCATTACAATATCTGATGATTTATTCTTTTTAACTTTCAATGATTTCTAAATATCTTAAACCTAATTATATCATTATGAAATGTATTGGTTGAATGAAAATGCTAACAAAACTTATTTGAATTAAAAAAATCAACTGCAACAACAATGGTCCATAAAATGGAATGGGCTGTTAATATTGGGTCTCAGTTTTAGCCTTCTGGTATATGAATTCCCCTCTTAAAGGTTGGTCCAATCTCTAATAGCTTCATCCCCAGAACCCCAGATTTTACCAGAATTGGTCCAAATGTTGGTATCTGAAGAAAGTTATTTTTCTCATTTACCCTGTGATATCTTAGTGCTAAAGGATTTTTGGCTTGGAAGTTATGAGCAAAAATGTGCCCCATTTTGGTTGACCAATATTAATTTTAGAGTACTCTATGGGGATTACAAAATCATGTTTTTAGCTCTCACATCAAAGCGGATTGAAATATTGTTGCAAAACTGTAGAGATATACTTAAACTTTATATACTTAAATCTGGTTTAATTATGGTTTAATTTTCCTGATCTGAAGCCAAATTATACCAAATTTCTAATTTAAATTTGTTTAGTGCACATTTATGTTAAGGTAACATTTTTGTGTTCCTTGTAGGCGGATTTTAAATTTTGTTTACAGTTAATATGGTGGTGCATTTTAATGCTATGAGCATGTTTGTTTGCTGCCCAGATATTCAGTTATTTTCAGATATTGAGCTACAGAACTGAATTTGGGATGAAAATGGGGAGTCTGCATAGTTGAACTTTGGTGCAAAAGTTGGCTCCCATAGGAACTATACTATAGGATTTCATTCTCAAGTTCAAGGGTGATGTCATGAAACTCATGATGCGACTCACTCTAGCATTTTGATGGTGCCGCTTTATTGTGTGTTTAAATGCTGCAATTCTGAGGTCAGTGAGAAACCTAACACGCACGGTGACATCACCCTCAAACTTCAGCTCGAACAGAATTCCACTATGTTCTGTCATGTTTGATACAAAATTTTTTCTCATATTCTTAGTAAGTTTTGCATTGAACATTCAACAAAGTGTGACTTTGATTTGAAAACAGTGGCAGTGTTAGATTTTTTTTTTTTGGGGGGGGGTTACGGAATGGGGACGTGCAATTTTCAGAGGGGGGATAATTTGAAAATTCATGAAACATTTGTCCCGAAAGTGGAAATTATAGGATTTTTGAGATATTTTACTAGGAGAACAGAGGAGGGGATGGAGGAGGAGGGCAATGCTTGAAGTTTGGAGGAAAAAATTCTCGGCTCCATGGTGCAACCCAGATGGTGGACACAGAGGGGATTTTTCTTGTGCCCCCCTCCCCGTTTTACTCTACCCCAGTCCAGAAGAAGAAGAAAATGGGATTTTGGGCAAAATCACAATCTTTTGGCAAAAATCATGATTTGGGGCCAAAATTGTTAAAAATCTCAAACATTAAAAAATAGGAAATTTTACAAAAAAATCTCAAATCCCCCATTTCACTTCCCTCCATGTGCCTCCCCCCAAGGAAAAAAGATATTATGGCATTGCCACTGGTTGCCACCATGATTTAAAAGGCCCACTGGGTGAATTTAAGAGAGGCTCAAAAGGGTGGACCTGGCACAAATTAAGGGTTTAGGGCAAAAAGGCCCCATCTGTATAGCTGCCAGGTGTTAGTAGATTTGGTCGGCTATTATATAACATAATACGAACACAACATGCTACCTGGCAGCATTCAAGATATGGCCGTCTTGCAGTAAACCCTTGAGATACTGCCTTTCTTACAGTTTCTGATAAGATGTCATAGTTATAGCCATTTGTGTACGAATTTTAAAATAGTTTTTCGAAACATATTTTGGCCAAACCCTCTTCAACCCTATCAACATTCCAGGCCCGTATTGCAGGGAGGTGCAGTCGCAACCCCCACCCCCAAATTCCAAAAAGAAAAAACCTAAAAAATTAAAAAAAAAAAAATATTTTTGATAAAAAAAGGACCAAAATTGAGACAATTTGTGACAAGAAAGAAAGTACACTTTTGGTGCGAAAAGTTCAAAAAATCCAAAAAAAAGGACCCATTTAAGGGGGTTTAGGTCCACAACCAAAAAAAAGTCAACTTTTCGAAGAAGAGTTCCCGCAAACCCCCCCCAAAAGAACATTTTACAAGTGTTTCCTGATTGGCCTCAAAAAATCACATAACATTCTTTGCCGACCTATTGGCAGGTGAGCTGTCAAAGTCGATAAATTACTAAAGTCCTGAAAGTCCAGTTGGGGTTAGGAAAGACAATTGATAAAGCTACAGTCACCAACCTAAAACTACAAAAGCAAAAACAAACCAACAAGACAGTCACAGTCCATGGAAATGTCACCATTACATGAGCAAAGAGTTAGTAACATCCTCCGCTGGCATTCAGTTTGTAACTCTAGTTGTTTTGATAGTTAAGAGTCGCATCAGGGCCCGCATCGGGGAAGGTTACAATGCAAGACTTTGCGAGGTAACCGGGCAATTTCTCGGATCAAACGTCTTAACATCCTCTGTTTGCCACTATTTGCCAAACGTATACAATAAAGCTCCTCATGACATTTGAGCGGCAACAGGGGTGTCCGACAGGCATTCTCCGAGAATTGGAAGGAGGTATTTTGACTGTGTTGCGGCAATCGTAACGATATAGCCTTTGGCATTTGTGACCAGACTTTCCTGAACCTGCCAGTCCTGATTTCCAAGATGGCCGCCAAACTGTCGAGAGTGATTTCTTGCTAGTAGACCTAAAGTCTTGTTTTACTTTGTGGGATCATTCAGGTTTGATTGCAAAGTGCATCTTTCAAGACCTGATCTTTAACTCTCGGCAGAAAACCACACAGGTGTGTTCATGCATTAGTCAGTCGCTTACAAGTTTGACCCCACATGCTGGAATCAAACTCAAGAACCTCACTCTAAAACTAGGCATGTTAGTACTCATCTAAGTGTAATACAACCTGGCAACTCTAATTATTGCCTTACTTTTCTAACTACCCATGTCTATTGTTTTGTTGTCAGAATTGTCGCCAATAAAAGGCTAGACTCACCTAGGTCTTTAGTCAAGCCTCTTTATGCCTCCAGCTTAAGAGCACTCAGCGGCCTACTTCACTCTCAGACCAGGAATTGTAGTCGTCCCGTTCCTGCGGCAAAGATGGCAGCTGAACCCAGGACAGAACCTTTCAACTTTTCTTTCCTTTTCTCATTTGTTTCCCATCCCTTTTTTCCCTTTCACTATTGCGAGCTATTATGACTTGGTTTTCAGGGCAATCTTGTAAGGTGACACACCGACATGAGATTTGAAAAAAAGAGGCTGTAATTATGTTTGACATAGGCCAGAAGCGAGTTATCTCAAATCCACGCCAATCCCAAACAAATTGTCTACATCACACTTTTGATAACATCAAAGCAAATGACACCAATTAAACGGCAAGTTGACATCAATATATTTCAGGACAAACAGTGAAGATAATGCCATGCCCAAAAGATAAGTTCGATTTTTGTCTTTTAAAATGTAGGTTGCTGTCAGGCATGTGTTCCTAGGCCTACATTTAATGGGTGTGGACAAACGATGCGACTTAACCACTGCACTTAATCAATCTTTCAACCCAGGTGGATTATGTAATGGTCATAACATGTATGTCAGTGGTTTTTAAAATGGCTTCCCAAATGACCTGTACTCATTTTGGCAGGGCATAGCCATGCCCCCCCCCCCCAATATTTGATTTCATCGGTTGAGATGAGCCCATCGGTTCACTTAAAGAATTCAGGTCATGGAACTTGCAGGCCGAATTGTCAGCAAAGTATAGGTTTAAAGTTCAATGGTAAGTGACAAGTAAATTTTACAAAATTGAAGACATTTAAAGCATAAAAATCCAAAATTTTCTGGGGGCTTCACACCCCCTCCCCAACCACCGCTGGGGCTTTTCCCCCTGGACCACACCAGGGACCCTAAGGTGGGCCCTTGGAACCCCACCCATTTTCGATCGGTTAAGATGTGACACTGGGCCCCCATATCAAAATCCTAGCTATGCCACTGCATTTTGCGAAGCCATCTTAAAAACCACTCGCCTAAGACTAGACTAATTTTAATGAATTTTCTTTGCTGATTCTGAATATAGATGATGTGACATTTGTTTATATTTGTGGCGCCCTCTGGTGGTGTAGAAGAGAGAGAGTCTGACAACTGACAAGAAAAAGCCCCGATATTCATGGGGAAATTTTTTTTTTTTTTTTTTTTTTTTTGCTGTAATTTGTTTAATAGTAAATAATACTAACATTCTATTTAAAGAGACATGAGGAGATTTCAGAAAGAAAGCGCCCCATTTTTTTTAGAACCTGGGTGTTTTTGCATATTGGAATGCTTTCCAATGGTTAGAATCAACCTGAAGTGAATAAGCCGAATACGCCGTCTTTATGTAATATATGATGATTTAGTACTTTCTGTCGTGCACGACAGAAAGGTCAAAGACGGTGTTCTATGGGGACAATTACGATAGTCAGGCAAGTTCAAAATGACAAGGTTTGCTGTTTTTCTTTTGTACTTGTTTGTCCAATAACCTTCGGAATGTTATCGGTAGGTGTTTTTACAGTTGATTCTGTGAAATTTGAGAGAAATTTGTATCCTAAAAAAATCTCCTTCCTGTCACTTTAAGCATGCCTGCTAATGCTACCAGCTGCATATTGTGACCGATTTAGGTCAGGAAATGTTCTGCAAGTAATTTATGACCAGATTTTATGAGGTCTGTCATAGAAACTATTGTAATATTTAAGTTAAAGGTCCATGGCCCGATGCTAATAGCCTCGTCCCCAGAGACCCCAGATTTTACCAGAAGTGGTCAAAATTTTGGTATCAGAAGAAAGCTACTATTTTTCTCATTTACCCTGTGATATCTTAAAGCTAAAGGATGCATGGTTGGATGTTATGAGTGAAAATATGCCCCATTTTGGTTGACCAATATTAACTTTACACAGTCTATGGGGATTACAAAATCACATTTTCAGTTCTAAATTAAAAACGGGTTGAAATATTGGCGTGAAACTTTACAGATGGTGTTTTGGGCTGAAGGCCATTCTACCAAGATGAAAAATTTATAGACTTAAATCGGGTCATCCCCTTTAATGAGGTGGACAGCAATTTATATTCTATGAATATAGTGAATAGTGATCGTGCAAAAGCCGAGAACTGCCAAATTCTAGTTTTAATTTGTGGTTTTAAATAGCTAAACACTAATTAAACTTTAAAATCTATAGCTAAAATATTTTCACAGGCTTTTAAATTTGTAGTTCATAGGTTAACTGTAAACAAAAATGCGAGGAATAAAAGCCTTACAAAAAATTTCTGTTATACAGTATTAATCAATGAGAAATGGTAAAATCTGAAAGCATTAATTTTTTTCACTAAAAACGAATTCTCGCCAGAAGGGCAAAATCAGCAAATCATTTTCATATTTCCACAACATTTTGTTTAAGATCTGTTGTACATTTCAATATTTTTTCCTAGGTTACAAGGAAGTTAAGCAAAACATGATGAAAGATGGCTTGCTTTCCCACCATCTACAAAACCAAAGAGAAAGACATGAGGGGAAAAAGAGAAGCATACAAAAGACCGAACGGTTGTATTCTTTGAGTGCACGCGCACTGTTTGTCGCCACCGTATTTTGCCTGCATTCAGCCACGCGTTCCAGGTTAATTCAATTGGCATGACTATGTTATTCTACCATTGGAATACATACATTTTTATTCAATTATCCGCTCACAATATGTGGGTTGACAAGCGGTTGTGTGCAGTGATGCCGCTCTGTGGGGAAAATAAGATGGACAAATTTTGACAAATTTGTGGATTTTGACATTTAGTTGATATTGCGTACAAATTGATTAAAGTAGCAATTTATGCATGATTTTTTTTTATTTGAAGAAGAAGAAAACTATAGATCACTTTGGCGATTGTTGCCTCTCTATGGAGAACCTAAACCATACAAAATTGTACATATTTCTGGATATTGATCAATTTTTTTGGGTAAACTGAGAGATCATTTGTGCATAATAATCGTATTTTGGATATTCTGTTGGTCTTGCCAGGATCAATTGAAATATAATCAGCAACCATAAATTGCAAGAAATATAATTTGAATTGATTGCATAGGAAAGGAAAAACACAAACTGAAGATATGTGATTGTTATGTGTGCATGAATGAAAGAACCTCCTTTGTTTTTATACTGTGGTTTTTCACATAATGGTATAGGTAGCACATGCAGTGGTAATACCACCTTGTAAAAATAAATTAGTCAATTTTGTACAAATTAGTCCTGTAAGACATCATTTGGCTAAAGTTAGTCAAAACGATGTTTTATAGAACTATTTTGTACAAAATTGACTTTAATTTTGCAGTGCAGAAATAAAATAAACAAATTGAGTAAGTGGGGAATTTGGAGGGTAAAATGTATAAAATTTGTGCATAAATTTAAATTTGTGGGAAAAAATGCAATATTGCATGAAATGGGAATAGATTGCATGGTTAAACACTCAAGCACCGTCAAAATCATTTTTGCAACATCAGTTTCATGTATGTTAAGATCGAACATGTTTTAATTCCTAAACACTACTCTTGCAAACATATTCCTAAACAACCCTTTTCAGTGAGTTTTTTTCCTCTTGGGGGAGTAATGTGTCCATAGGAGGGGGGGGTTGAGTTTGGTGTTGACATGGGAAGTTTGTTAAGGCCAAAAAAAAAACATTTGTCTTTAAATTTAAAAAAAAAAAAAAAAAAAAAAATGCTATGCAAAATGTGGGATTTTTTTAGGTGTGCATGTTTCTTTTTTTTTGCGTTCAACCCTTTTTTTTCATTTTTTGGCCACGTTTGTATGACCGATTTCATTTTTTTCTGAAAATTTTTTTGTTTAATTTTTCAAGTGAGTAAACCTAAAAAAAAATATTCCTTAAAGAAAAGATCAATTTTAAACAAATCCCTTTGGTCTTCTGAGACTAACTTGGTTTTTTTTTCTTGGCCTTACCAAACTGGATGACAGAATCATGTTACCAAAGGAGCAAACCAAAACCAACAACAACCAAATAACCCACCACTAAACGAACTTCCTTACACCAATTTTCTTTTGTTTCAAATATTCGGCTTCAATATCATTGCAGGTTGCAATACTCCTTTTCGATGATCAACATCACAGATTTTGTATTTGAATCCCATCAACTCAACTCAAAAAGCCTGCCCATCCAACTCTCCACTGTTGAAATTATCCACGCGTTATGGTAAGACTGTGTTGACGTTACTAAGGACTCACGACACCGGGGATTGATGCACTCTTGAGCGCGAGCAAGAGGAGCATGAGTGTGTGCAAGGCCAAGGCCAAGGTTACTTAACGTACTAAAAGATTTTTTTTTTTGTGCTCAGATTTTTCTCAGTGGGTCAGAGAGCTCTTAAGAGTTTGTGTTATTGGTTACTTTTTGACTTGGCTCATAAAGGCCATTTAATCCTTCTATTGCAGATGTTTTTGGTTTGGCTAAAAATTAATCTTGTTTGAAACTCTCCATTGCAGCCAGTTTTTTTTGCACCAATACTTTAAATCTTAATAACAACATTGGTTCAGTACCTGTCAGACAGTGTCTGAACTACTAATTAAGTAATTCCATGTTTTTATGTCATCATATAATAGGTTTAGTGGCGCAATATTTTTTGAAACACTTTTTGCCCCCAAATCTATCATTTTTGAAAAAAGTTTGGTGATTTTTTTGGCCCCAAATCACTGATTGTGTTTACCAAAATCCATTTTTGCTTCATCTGTGGCAAGGGGGAAAACTGGAGGGGGGAACAAATTGGGGAATTGTCCCCAACCCCCCGGTGCACGCACTGGTATATTCCCATTGTGACATATGCTTCATGTATAGTAAAACAAAACTATAGGCATGTATCTCCTTTTAATAGTGGCAACGTCCCCGTCACCATAGCAAATTATGGGTTAGGATAAGGTAAGGATCGGAAACTAATTTGTATATCGGTGATTCACCATGAAGCAAAGACACTATTAGACAGGCATTTACTAAAATAGCAAGCAAAAGAGGGTCCCCATAATAGGTTTTTCCATATTTTGTCAAGGTGCTTCCTACAATTTACCACTTATTTTTGGATTTCACAAATTGAATCTTTAGTAATCTGATGATGGCTGCTAACAATGGGTGGCACATTTCCAGCTTTTACATGAAACAATAACAATATGTTGCTTATTCTTCAAAATGGATATTTCCTTCAATATTCCTTTGTTTTCTTTCCCATGTGGGCATGTTTAATGGCCTTTATCTCCTAAAATGGCCTGGCAACTTTTTTAAGCTTATTTTGGGGGTTTTGGGAACAGTAACGTTGGGCATTATAATTCACGGTTTAGTGCAGAAGGGCCCCATCTGTATATCTGTCATTTTGTAGGTTGTGTTTCTTATTAAGTGTTATAACCTGCCAATCTAACACCTTGCAGCAATTGGGGGGGGGGGGGGGGGGGGCAGATGGGCCTTTTTGGCCCCGAAACCCTCGAATTGTGATGTTAAAGACTGTGAGAATGTTGTGTATTAATTAACTCCTTTTAAATCTGGTTAGATTTATGTAGCTTTATAAAGACATAAGTCAGTGGTTTTTGAAATGCTTTGGATGCATCTCAAACTTTAAACAGTGCAGACTATATTAAAAATGTGATCATGGTGGATTGCACATACTCATATTTTTTTTTTTTGCTGTTTTAACCTCATTTTTTTGGGTTGACTAATGTTAGACAGTACTCAATAATTTTTTTTTCTATCCACATTGGTTGTAATATGACAATGAAATTTGTATATGTGAATCAGTATTGAAATATCAATTTGGGTATGTTCATGGCATTAATATGTAGGCCCTATAACTTATTTGTTTTCTAGGGGCTACATTTGGAAAAGCCCTTTAAGGGTTTCTGTAACCTTCTGGCTACATTTGGTTGTTTTATTGTAATCACACACTGTGGGTATAATTGTGTTTTAGCGAAAAACTTTATGACTCATAATGTTGTGCAATTCTTTGTTTTACTTTCGGTAGGTGATTGATGATTACCATTTTGGTTGATTACGTGGTAGAAGGGTTGGGGAAGAGGAAAGGAAAGTAGAGAGGATAAGGGAGGAGTAGAAAGGGAGGGGATAAGGTGGAGCCAGGAACACAAGAAGATGGATTATTGTTGAGTGGAGGGGTGGAAGGAGACACAAACAAAGGGGAGGGTGGCAAGAGACAAAGTGTGTGAGAAGGTAGAGGGGGACAGAGATAAAGTCAGGGGCGGAGAAGAGGTGGTGGGGTGCAAGGCGAGGGTGGTTAGACAAAGACAGCGGCCAATTGGGTTTCTATTAAATTTTCTATTCTTTTCAATCCATCCCGGTGTTTTAGTCATATTTTACAGATAGTCATCAATTGTTAGGTAAAATAATTGACTGAAGAATATGATTAGAGACATCTTTGCCTTATACTTGACATTGGCCAAGGTCAATCACTACCTACCGTTTCAATCAAAGCCCCTTCCTTCGTGTATTAAACAACGAAATGATTATAATAGAGGGAGGAATTGCGTCATCGATAATCATTGCTTCAATTGTTTAATATGGCGGCAGTGTTTCTGGCGACATTACGTTCTATGGCATCACTGGTATGGGGGAATACATCTATCAAAACACTAACCGACGACAAAAAAATAATCATAAGAGTGACGGATTTTAAAAACGGTCATTCATGCCACATTCCTTGAGAATGATGATGCCGAAACATTGCTTCAAGAATAGTCTATCAATCTCATTCCTTATTTCCTGGCTCCAAGCAGTAAGAAAATTGAGAGCTCCAGAAAATTCCATTACCGTTTTTTCGGAAGAAGTGGGAAAAGAGCGGTATCGTTGAAAAATTGGACAGGCGAATTGACAAGTTTGTAGTATGTAATTATGAGTCCTTGCATTTTGAAGTTGTGTTTTGTAATGTTATGGCTGATAATAACAGGAGGAGATAATAGGGATTGACAGTGGCTCCAGGATCTGGGCCTTTTGGTCTGTCTTGCATGCTAAACACAAGGAGAGGCTGATGATTCGGTGTAATGCATGAGCGAATCTTTTGTTTTATCGTTAAAGACTAGTTAACTTGATTATGCTGTGATTTGGGTTTTGCGTGGAGTCTTCCGTACGTGATGTTTGGTATTCTTATTTATAAATCTGGTTTGTAATCTTTATGCTAATTTTCTTAGAAATAGTGATTATTTTTGTCAAGGGATGTCACACAATAGGATGGAAGATAAAAACAATAATGCAAACTTGAAATGAAGTCCTTCTAATGGCATGGAATTTTGTGGCTACTTATTTTTTTTTTTTTAATGGTTAATAAAAGGTGTTTGTTTGTTTGAAAATAAAAACATACAATACACATTATTAGCTCAAGTATTGCCTCAATTAGAACACACACCTTTAATGCACCATATAATGATATTAAATCAGGGAACAAGTCTTGATTTATATTTTGATAAAAAGCAAATCAAAGCAATCAAATTTTACCCTAATAGGGTAACCCCATTTCCTTCTGTTGTGGATGAAACAACACTCCTACATTTAGTCCCACGTTTACATTTCTGAACAGATGAGGTTTGGTTGTTCATTTTTCAATCAACAGTGATTCATTCACTTGTTGTAGAGTGAAGTTAATTTATATAAAATATTTGGTAGAAGACTAACAAAAATTATTAATATTATCCCGATAACCCACAGGCCTTGAAACCATCTAGATATCAAAGACCACCCTAATTTTGCCCTTTTTAACAAAAATTATACCACTCTCTATCATTCTCTACCAGCTGATCACCGACATCACATGGTTAACCTCCTGGGCACAGAACACATTTGTGTCTGTCTACAGTTGTGAACAAATTACACCTCAACACATTGAGCTACTGTATGTCAAGCTAGAGACACCAAGTAAACTATACCAGATCTAGACAAAACACACATTGTTAGCTACCTTCACAGGGGGGGTAGGACACGATCTGCTTCGATTTGGGCATGGGGATTTCCAAAACGTAATTGGTGGAACTGCTACGTGCAAATTGCTATGGTCAGTCTCGTCCCATTGACATTAAAAAATCTCCTTAAAAAACCTTTGTTGCAAAATTTGCAGTATATCATAATAAATTACGAAAAAAATTATTAACTTCAAAATCCGTCGGGGTTATGGATTAACCCCGTGCAAAATAGTGTAATGTTGCAATAATGGTCATTTTAATTTAAATATTCGTGACCAGGCCTAGTCGTTTAGTCATCTGTTGTGCAAAAACCGTTCGATATGCGAAGAGCGCCCTCCTGCGTTAAATTCTTTTGAAACAGACTCGCACCCGGAAGTTGATGCTGTTTATAATTTGCCGTTGCTTTTTAGTTGCATTTCCTACCCCCCTGTACTACTTCATCAAGTGTTGGGGCCCGTCTGAGAAGACGTCCACGCACGTTCAGCTTTTCCGCAGAGGATAGTTCTTTATTGATACTCTGTCCCGTTCTGGGTGTAAAATTTAAACCACAATCTTTATTTTCAAATTGATATCTCAGTTTTCTGCTCTTTAATTGAGAATGTCGTCATCATATTGACAAATTAATTAATTGGCATTCCTGTATGAAACATACATTAGGAACAAATTTTGAAGCCAATCATTTCAAGAGTGTCATGTTGTGAACGATGGTGTGGCTGTGCATCGTCTGTAACAGCATTCTAACACATCAACTGGCCTAATACACGGTAATCCTATGGTCCACAGAACACCAACTCTATCACTAAGTATTATGCTAATGAGTGTGTAGCCAGCCTGCTGTTTTTGAGGGAATTTCCTTGGTAGGTGCAAACAATGTCCGATCACAGCAATATTTCACAATGTGGGGCAATGGCTGATTTGAAGTGATATATCCATTTTTTCCTTCTACTTCTCTCCCCCAGCCCCCACCCTGCAAACGTGTCCCAGGGGGGAAGCACTGGCTGCATCTGGAACCTGCCCCCCTCTGCCCTCTAATCCATAACCCTAAACATATGGACCAAACCCACAAACCATTATGACTGTTTTTCCATTGTATCTTTAAAAAATAAAAAAGGGGGATTTTTTTCTTTTTTCAAAATTTTAAAGTAAAAAATATGTTTATCATTTTTGTCATTTACAGAGGTTGAGCATAATTACATTATAGCCTTCACACACACACACCTATACTTATTAATTGCATTTGGAAAAAACCAAGAATAAAGTACCTGAAGTAAATAATAAGAGTGCAAAGGGTAATAACCGTAATTATGCAGGGTATTTACTACAACAAATTCCAATAGGATAATGCAAAAAACTCAACTTTGCCTTAAGTGCAAACTATAGAGAATTTGGAGCACTCATATATTGGGTCATATTGTGGGTCATATAGATAAAAAACCCAATAATCTTTGGGCCTTCTCTTTGCTGCACATACATGCCTTGCAAGTGAAAACAACCACAAGGGCAATTTCATTTGCTCAAATTCAAGTAAAAAACTAGGCTTGCCTTTAAGTATTATGCTCCGAGTGTAAGTAAATAAAAATTTTTCACAATTTTTGGTACCAAGGAATATTTGCCCACTTAATCCTTTCCATGGAGACGTTTGATGGAAAGCATTGCAAGAGTGAAAAATAAATCAGAATTTTGCACATTTTAGGGACACCTCTTCGTAAATATCTCTCATTGCAACTTTTCATTCGAGGAGTTGTTACATTTTGGAAGAAATCACCGATAGTGGCATAATCTATCTTTGCATTACGAGGCAATGGATTGGATTAGAATATAAGAGGAGGAGAGGAGAAAATTGGTCTGATTTCAAGCATTGATTAAATTAAATTAAGGCTTGTAAATGTAATTTCCTATCCTCTTATAAAATTAAGAGCACATTTTGTGATCTGTTTAGTTATCAGCCTAAAGTGGTGACAGTTACTCATAAAATCTTACTTTACTTGCCATTTTAAATGTCTTGATCTTTAATTTCTCAGGGCTTCTTTTCATTTGGCACTTGGTTCTTCAAATCGCTGGTGTGGTCCCTTAGAATAAGGTCAAAGCCATTAAAACTGTCGGCATACTGTGCCTTGGCCTCATCTTTTGACGAGGTAATGCTGGATCCACTGATGTTTTATTAACTGAAGTTACAGGACAGTCTTAAATAATCGCCTCTGAAACATGAGATCATAGTGAAACAAATGTTTATTAAAACAGTCCGTTTTGTTGACCCACAAGTGTATACACAAGTTGGGTAATTACATGTACTAACTAACCCAAAACATGGATAGCTAAAATTGGTGAGATTTTAAAAATAAAGTAACTTCTCAGCATCTACATACTCACTCAGGAGTAGTTTGTGTCTGTGAGGAGTCTTTGTTCCTCTTTTCTGATGTGTCTACCATGAAGTAAGATGAGGGGCATATAATAAACAGAACGAAGACAAATCTATGGTCAAAGAGTAGGAATTGGGGGACAGGAAGGAAGTTGGGTGATGTTGAGGAGATGAAAAAGGGTAAGGGAAGAAGATCATGGGGTGGATTTGAAGTGGAAGTGAGGGGTGGGGGGGGAGGCAGGGAAGAGGAGGATAGAGGGGTAAGGAGGGTGGTGAGGAAGGTAGGAAGAAGGCGGTGATGACGGGTGTGGGATTGGAGGAAGCGGAGGGAGGAGGGAGGGAGTGGGGAGGGGGGGGGGGGGATTGCAGGGGTAGGAAGGCGGGGGGTGGGTTAGAGATAGAGTGGGGTGGGAGGAGTGGGGGAAACGGGTGAGTAGTAGAGTTGGGGAAGATCAGGGACTGGGGTGGGGGAGGAAGGTGCGGATTGAGTATGTAGGGCGGGGGTTGAGTGATGTGTGGGAATAGATGGCGATGATAGAGGAAAGGGGGAATGGCTTCAGGTGTGGGAGAATGGGGTAGTCAGAGTTGGTGTTTGGGGAAGCGGTGTTAGATGAAGTGGAGGAAAGTAGGGTGGAAGGATAAGTAGGGAGGGAAGACGAGGGGGGAGGCGGGGAAGGGGAGGGAGAGGGGGATGATGTTTGTGTTTTTCGCCATGCCCTCCCCCTCTCAGACCCACAGATCTGTCTGACTTCTAGAACTTCTAGATCTTCCTGAGACGAACACTAATCTGTTTGAGTGAGTACCAGACTTTGACTTTTTTTGAGATGAACTTGCTTTTTGAGTTTGATAACAATCCTTATCGAATCTTTTTAAGTTATTGGATAAAGTATGTTTTCCAGCTTATTTTTAAACTGTTCTATCCTATAGGTTTAGGAAATATTTCACTCAACCCTTAACATTTTAACAGCAATTGGGCAAACGTCTTATAATAATCCCAAATATGCAAATGAGGTCTTAATAATTGATTCTGTCATGCACTGTATGATGCTGTGCAGCGCTTGATGGAAAAATAGGTGGCATAGCTCATTTGCATACCTGGGACTTCCATATACTGGGCTTCCAGAAAATAATGCCTGCAGAACAATTGAAATTTTGGAAATCTTTTTATTGATATCTATTGAACCATCTGCAAAAAGAAGGATGATAAATTCACAAATGCACCTCTACACATATTAGTTAAATCCCTGAGATATTTGCTCATTCATCCTCTTGGTGATAAGGTGTAAATGTGAAAGAGGACTGACATACGCAATTCAAGTAATACTTAGAGAATAAAAGATGAGATTTGTTTTGTTTTGGCCATCTTAGATGGTGTCCATAATGGAATGGCATCCAATATTTGATTGGTGCTGCCGGCGCAGCAAAAACAACAATATCTTATCTTTGTTTTCTCATTCTTTTAGAATTGTATTTTTGCTTTTTAAATCGACATTTATTTTTCAAACATCAAATTCTTTACATCATTCGTTTTTATTCATTTTAATAATTCCCATACACCCCGCTTTGGACAACCCATGTTTTCCATCCAAGGAACCAAAGGCATCGCGCGGTGATCATCACCTGCTAAATTGCATTTGCGTACAAACGCTACATGCAAGACGGGTAATAAACACACGTGTGGGGTTCCCAGCTACAACGCGTAATTGCTGCACGACACTATCCATCTATGACCCAAGTAATGGATGGGTGGAGCTTTACCTAAACCAATACAAAGCCTTTCGGTTTAACAAGATAAACCACAACCCCCTGAATAAGAATACAAGGTAATACATGATTGATACTTGAAGTGTCAACACATATTACATTTAATCCAAAGAAATACTTGAAATCTTGAAAGGAAGACACCATCAATAACAACAAACATGGGGTTTTAGTCCTTGGAGTTGGTAACCTTGGTAACCCACTAGCCAAACCTTCAGTACTGTTTACCTATCTACAAGAGCTGTTGAATTTGGATCCCCCATGTCCTAAGGTTAGGGGTAGTACAAAAATGTTTGGACAACACCTTCTAAAGCATGAAAAGGTTACAAAGCACTTCAAACATTTACAACTAAATGGCTAGCACAAATAGCCCTTTTCTTCCACTAGACTTTTTCACTTTATTTTAAATGTGTGATCTCCATGGCTAATGCTATTATAGGTTCATAGTAAACACCTATTATGTGTATGTAAGGAATGTTTACCTGCAGAATTACGCTAAACCCCATGTTTAATTGGTAGTAATAGGATGTTATGATTGGGAACCAAGGTTTTCTTTAAGGGGGTGTATGGCGAGGTTAAGTGCCTCACTGTGCGTCTTATTTTGTCCCGAACAACCACCACATCAATAAGAGGAGGTGGAGTATTTTGACTGTGGGCTATTATTGGTGCCTCAAGTCTTGAGTAGGCCTTTGGTAAATGGCTGGCCCATTTCCTGAGTTTACTTGGAGAAGTGTTGTTTTATCACAACTGAAGAAATGGGGTAACCTTCTGAGTAAAAGAGCAATTGTAAGGGCACTTGGTGTAACCTTTTGGTGTATCCACTGTGTTTTGTTTTGACTGTAAGATCCGACCAGTGTTTAGGTAGGCATATCAAATAGCCCAGGCTGAGAAGTTTGTTTGCATAAAATGGTAGCATTATGGGTGTGGTTGGTGCTCTAGTGCCCTAGTGGTGCCTTAAAGATGTATTCTGGGTAGGGTTGGTACTCCATCAGTATACAGGAGGAAACAGCTGGGGTCAGGGGCAGCGCCAGAGTAAAATCATAGGAGGGGCGAAACATCATAGGGTGGGCGAAACAGTACAAAATGAACTCATTTTGGTTAAAAAACCCTAATTTTTGCACAAAAACCCCTGTTTTTCCTAAATTTGGAAAATCTCAGGGGGGGTGGCTGCCCCCCTGCCACCCCCTGGTGCCGCCCCTGGCTGGGGTGGGGGTACATCCTATGGAGGACAGTGCTTTATTTCAATATATAAAATGTAATCCAAGAAGAAGCAAGATCCCATAAAGTCCTGGGCTATGGTACCTCTCAACATTTATAAATAGGCATTCCTTAGAATACATTTCAAAGATTTCAAAGTAGAGACTCCTTTTTCTTGGTTGGTTTTAGAAGTTGTGAAGGAGATTCTTTGGTAAAAACATGCAGATATAAACCAGTCCTAGGGGTCCCACTTACAGGCACTTTCAGTGATTTTCTAAATCAAAAAATCTAAAAGCATCAAAAATCAGAAGTTTTGCAAATCTGTAAAAGGTATAGGTATACTTACCCACGGTATCACCTACCCTACAAATGTTAGACCAAAATACAACCTAATAAGGGACAAAATCAGTATTTTGTCAGTGCCGTACGGACACTTAAATACAAATGTAATTGAATGGAGATTCATATTTGTGAGCACTGATGTTTTCTTCCTTTTCTGTTAATTTCAATGCATAAATAACATAAGACATGAAACTTTCATATAATAATAATAAGGAACATTTTTAAAATTAAAATTTTGGACTATCAGGCAGTCACTTGATAGTGGCTGTAAGTTGTGTTTATGATCTTAGAATGTGGGTTAAGAAAAGACCAGTTTGGTAGTATTTCCAAGTAACTAGGTCTGGGACGGAGCCAACAAGGACATTTTCTAGAATATTTTTAACTCACTCTCTTGAAATGGAATGGTATTTCTCACCACTTCTTGGACCTCCAACCCATAGCTATATGCAACTGAATTAATTTATTTTAAAATGATCGAGAGCAGACTATGCAGTAATAAATGTGCCAAGATAGACATTTATTTTGAGGAAGCATTGAAAATCCATGGTGATGATGTCTTCTTGGCAAATGCTCTTTATCAGTCACTGGAGTAAAATCAACTGTCACTATTTTATATTTATACATAGAAACACTTTGAATTTTCTCACTAGTCACCTAGCCGTGTAATGCCGCCTTCAGTGTATTGCATCAGAGGAATTTTTCAATCCATTTGAAGGGCAAGTTTGGGTTGGCTCTTCCCATAATTTTTAGTGGAGGTGCTAAGTATAGCCCTCCCCAACATTAGGTAAAAGTCATGATGAACATAACATTTTGGTTGTGGAATAGATTGTATATTGTAGGTAAAAAATACAAACAAATAAAATGCAAGTATTTATATAGCGCTTTTATACGATTAAGTCCTCAAAGCGCGTTACCATTCTGCTGTCACTAGGATAAATCGCAGTTTTCCGGCACATATTGAAAAACTTTTGGCAGCCATTTATAATGGCGCACAGATTGACTACCCATACCAGCTCCACATTTTACACCTGGTGAAGTGAGAAAGCAAAATAAACTAGATCTGGAGACAGATCTGAGCAAGATCGAGTAGTGACCTTTTAACCGTCTAAATGACCTTTGAATGTTCGAAATATTTTGTTTGCCCATATTTTCATAATCATAAGGAATCCTTTCAAATGTCACGCAATCGGACATTTTGAAGTTGACGTTACCTCTTAATGACCTTGACCGCAAAAATATTTCAACCCATGTTTAGAATAGCATAAGGATCATTTCAATCAATTTCAAGCTCAATCGTAGTCATTTTGAGAATTTGACTTTGACCTCTTAATGAAACCTTTTGACCTCGAAAATATTTTCACATGTTTAGGATGTCATCAGGATCATTTTAGTCAAGTTTCAGCCTCAATCGGAGCAGTTCCAAATTTGACCTTTGACCTATTGACCTTTGACCTCGACAATATAATCAACATGTTTAGAATGTCCTAAGGATCATTCCAGTAAAAATTTCAGCTCAATTGGAGCATTTTGAAAATTTGACCTTTGACCTCTTATGACCTTTGACCTCGAAAATATTTTCAACATGTGTTAGAATTTCATCAGGATCATTTCAGTCAAATTTCAGATCAATCGTAGCATTGAAAATGTTGACCTTGACCTATTTACCTTTGACCTCGAAAATATTTTTAACATGGTTTAGAATGTCATAAGATCATTTCAGTAAAATTTCATCTAAAATAAAAAAAATCATTTTGAAAATTTGAACCGTATGACCCATGGATGACCTCCAATGACCTATATGGAATTTATAACATGCATCTGTGCAATAGCATCAATCTACCACCTTGCATATTGTAGATATGATTTTTTGAAGATATTTTAAACTTAAGGCCGGAAGCCCCTTTAATGACATTTGATCGTCATGCTGGCATAATTTTCTGAAGGGTCCCAGCTGCGTCATATCCATCGGTCCACGTTACCATGCAACATTATGTAGGAGGAGTAGCATATTTGGGTGAAAACAACGTTTTTGCTCCTTTGACATTTTGGTGACCTTTGACCCCCAACAAATGGTCACATATACGGAGTGGGCCATTGTGTTTGTGTCCAAGTCCTTTCAACAGTGATGAAAGTATGTGGCAGAACGAGCTAATTGAAGTTTGACCGGAATTTGACGAAAGAAAGAAACCTTCCGAAACAAAGCACAGTCGAGCCCCTCGACTGTGCAAGTATCTTGCCATGGACCAACACGCTTGGCCATGGCGGGGCTCGAACTCACAACCTAATGATCATGGCCTGCGCTTTTCCACTAGATCACACGCTCTCATGCTGATTAAACCAATTTTGTTAGAGACAAATCCTGTTTATTTTCACAATATTAGTTCATACTTTCATTGTCCAATTATGTAAATTCAACTACTGCAAATTTCGCAGAATGCGTTCAATTGTCAACAGATTTGACACCTCAGAACATTGTTTTAGGCGTTCTGTATGTTTTTGCACATCTACAGAACACATCAAGAAACCCCTGAGACACTTTCTTGCATGTGGTTTTAAAATCTGTTACAATTGAACACATCGGGCACGAGTGTCTGCAAGTGGTTCTCCGAACACCTTATCGAACACATGCACACACTTCCCGACGCGTTGTTTGTTCTACAAAATTTTCTTACCGTAGAAAGAAATTCTGGCACTGCCACTGAATTAGAATTAAAACTGATTTTGTCTGTTGTTTCAGTCTTTTCATGATTGTTTTTGTGCTATAATTAAATTTGATCAGCTAGGATTAAGAATATGATTAGCATTGATTTTAATTATTTTTGTGGGTTTTTTCTCTTCCCTTTCATGTCTGTTTCTTCACCAATCTATGGCTGAACATGGAAAATCAGGTAAGCAATAATAGGTGTTTAATTCAGGGTTGAAATTACAGTTGTCAGTTTAGAAGACGATCATTTACAGACAGCAACAGAAGCTTAATAATATCTATTAATTAGGTGTCATGGTAGTTGTAAAAAGTGGGGTTGGACACTGCCACCATATCAAGACCACAGTGTCAAGTGTTTCAATCAAGCTTGTTCATTTTCATTTTCATGCTCCTCTTAGTTCAAAACCCAGGCTGAAGATTTCCCAACAGGCCCATAACCGGGGGCTCCTCCCCCAAATTCCATAAATCCCCTAAAATGGCTAAAAAAAGATCCAAAAATCAATTTTGAGCAGAACAAGCCAAAAACTAGGGGGTTTTATGCTATTTTGTTGTAAAAAGGTTACAATTTCAGTAAAAAGGTCCACTTTGCCAAATCCCCCCCCCCCTTTGGTGAGGGGCGAATTTGGTGAAAAAGGGTCTCCTTTTGAAAAAGTTTGCCCCTCTCCTTAAAAAAATCCTGGTTACAGGCCTGTTTCCCTACCTCTTGGTGTTGCAGAATGGGGGGGGGGGAGCAAATGGAAAGTGTCCCATTTAAATACAAAGAGAAGGAAAAATGTCAGCTCAAGTGCCCACCATTTTAAAAATGTTCTGCAACAAATGCTATATATACCTAATTTTCAGCCAGCACCCTTCACTTAATGCAGGCATCAACCCAAATCCTGAATTTACTGCTTCCACAGCTGCTTCGTGGTAAGGTGAAGATTCATCGAGAATCTTCACCTGACTATAAATTCAAGCTGTGATTCTTGACCTAATTTAGATTTAGAAGTGATGGGTCTCTAAATAATTCGATATTTTCCAAACTGAATCACAGATGAATTTTGCCTTTTCCCAACATTTTAATGCCTTTTTATGGCACCTATACATGGTGATTTGAGGTGAACCTTAACCAATGCAAATTTGGCTCAATGCTGAATCTTGAACTAAATTTCTTGAAAAAGACAATCTTGACCAAAATCTGTCTTAAAGATGAATAAATGGTAAATAAAGCCTTGAGAAGTCTGTGTTCAAGGTTACCGATGATGCCTGCGTAAAATATGATACAATTTATTTGTATCAATCCTGAGCATTGTTCCAAAATATCTAATTAAGGCCCTGAATGTCAGAATCCTTTCTCCATCTCATTTTCTTTTTCAAAACAAGTGATTTATGAGGCGGTCATGGATTGCTTTATAATAGATGATAAAAGAGGAGTTGATGTGATCAATACCTAGCCAGGTTGTAGCCTCAACATTTCAGTTCACATCTAAGGAACTCCAGTGTCATCTAGAACCAATGAAATGAGGACAGAAGATGTCAATCTAAGACCTGGCATCTCATCAATATCACCAATATAGGAACACCTTGTCTTTGGTTCTCAAGGAGATGCGATGATGATTTAAGACATTTGGTGATGAGGGTCTTTCTTGAGTCACAGTGATCTGGTAAAGCAATTTATGTCCGTCACTTTGAAGCATGCATGACTCTATAGTATGAGACATGGGATTATGCCTACTTGCTCAATCTAGAATTGCCAAATTTACCTCATTATTTGGACCAAATCAGGTTGAAAAAGAGCCATGCTGCATTGTAAAAATAGCATTAAGATTTAAACACATAAATTTTAAATTATGACTACAAGGCATTTGAAGTATAATACTCTAAGGCGACAAAAAATAAGTTTTATGAGCGGGCGGACCTTTCAAGTAGGGTCGGTCAGTCGGGTGATATTTTTTTTCCTTTTGGAGGTTAAAATTGGCCTAAAAGAGCCACAAAATCTGAAAAAAATTGTGAGAAAAAGTGAACAATTTTTACAAACATTTTTTAAAATGTAACCAAAATTTATAAATTTTTGCTAAAAAACAGCAGATTTTATAAGATTTTGGCAAAACTAAAAAAATCTTCCAAAATGCAAAATCTGGCTATTTTACAATGTGGAAAGAATCATAGGACCTTTGCTAGTAGCTATTTTATACTTCATCCATAAATAATAGATTGCTGATTGGATAAAAGTCTATCATGGGATTCAAAATAGTTTCACTATTTGGTGAGGATATGAACCAAGTACTATTTACATCTGTAATAGTGAAGTAGTGAAGTATTATTTACGCCTTGTGCATCAAGCATGCGTATAACACACCCTGCCTAGAGCTGGGAGTTACCGTTTTAATTTCCTATCCGTTTAAACGATTAGTATTTCCGTTCGTTTAAACGTTTCACCGGTCATAACACGTTACCGACAGGGCCGAATTTGGCGCTTCCACGCAAATGCAATTCTGCACCATAAATCGTTCGTACTCGGGTCCCGGCTTTTGTCATTCTATCATAAATATCATCTTGAACATAAAAATGTTTTTTGTCTCCTATTTATGTTTTATCCAAAATAACGCATTTTAATATCCCACAGACTCAAACGACGAACCAATGTGGGAGCTTCCATTAGCGCTATCATTTTACCTTTTTTGTAATCCCTCCTGTAATTGAAGCACACCTATTGGGGCCGTGTTATGCGGTTGTATCTGCCGAAGTGCTCCACTCACGTACAAGAACTCGGTAAACTGGTGATTTCCCTGTTTTCGAAAAGTCGGAACCCTTTTATAGAAGAAGCATTGGAACTGTTAACTTACTTTTCACTGACGGCGGGTTTATTTTTTGGTGAAAATTGACTTCAGCATTAAAATAATACAAAAACGTTGTAGGTTTTGCTTGACGTGTAAAACGTTAATTGTTTTTCTAAATGTGTAGTGACCTTTCCGTTTGTGTAAACGTTTAAACGGGATACACGTCACAGCACTAACCCTGCCCTTCAGCGACATGTTACACTTTGGTATTATACTTGCTGAAAGTGTCGTTTTGCTCTTTTATTTAAAAAAATTAGGATTTGGCCTAAAAACACATTCACTGTGAATGTGATGACACATCTGACATTGTGGGCTGTTGTTTTTGAAAAGTGAGCATATCACCCCCCCCCCAGATAATGTAAATTTGAAGGGTATTGAGGAAAACTGTTACTTTCCACCCCAATTTTACCCCCCCCCCTTATATCTTAAACTTTGTTGATGCACAGGGCAATTTACCACTGATTCTAAAATGTTTGGTTTCTCAAGGAGAGATGTGTATATTGTTTTGCTCTTTTCTTAAGTGGTTGTATCTTTATTCTTATTGATCAATCTATTGGGTTGTCAGAGTGGTGTTAACAATGTTTGAGTGCTTTTGGAGTGCTTATTTCAACACCAGTTCAATAAAAGTAGGCCTTGTTGTGCGACAATAGGCCTCCAAGGGCTTCTCTTAAGACTTGTTTGTAAATTCTCTCCACCCATCTATTATTTAGGCAAATGGCCCTCTATTGTTTGGTGTTTGTCTTTTTATTCTACAATTCTGTTTGTTTTGTGTTTTTCTAACAATTCTGAAAGCATGAGACTAACCTGTTTTTTTTCCATCTCTGAATAATGTAGACTGTTTTTATATTGTGTTGCTATTTCTAGTTTTTTGTGCTAATTTTGTTGAGTTCTTGTCTTGCTGAAATCAATGGTTACAAAATGGGGCTATTTTTGTGGGCCGCCAGCTATAGCTGGCAGGACCACTTAGCAATCCGTTGTGCGTGTGTATGTGTGTATGTGTGTGTCACAAATTGTTAAGTTTTTTTTTTAAATTGACCTCAATTGAAAAGTTTAACTTCAATTGGAACCAAACTTCTGTCATAGGTGCACAATGGGATCCGTCATATGTTGATGAGGTCAAAGGTCATGTTGAAAGGTCAAAGGTGATGTGAGGTCAAGTTGAAAAATGGGCTAAAAATGTAAAATTCATCTAAATTGAAAAAAAAAAAAAAAAAAAAAAAATTCATTCTGTTTGATATTAATGTCAAATATAGGTTACACACTTTGTTGGACATTTGTGGTATAAATAAGGGGGAAATAATGGAGAAGGTCCACAGGGTCTATGGGGGTTAATCATTTTAGTCTCTGTTAGATACCTTAGCAATGATTGACATGAGGTAAATGTTTATTTTCTGTTTTAACATTCCCATACGAACAATTTGAAACCAATTTGAAACAAATCGGATCGTTGTAAATATTTAATCCCATGATGACTTTGAACAAATTTTGGTCTGTAGTGTAAACACAAAAGGTTGCAGGTATTGCAAACTATACCTTTTTTAAACCTTAGGACAAGATAAACACTTCTATACATATTTCAAATCCACATGAAACATTTACAAATTTTACCCCTGTTAAATTACCCCCTTCCCTATCTCACAATGCTCAATGATGCCAAAGTGGCATCATCCAGATTTGGAATCAGCAGGTCAATGTTGCCTAGAAACCATCAAAACAATTTGTGTGGACGCTTGCGCAAAGTCATATGGGTCGAGCACCGGACTAACTGTTTTTATATTGTGTTGCTATTTCTAGTTTTTTGTGCTAATTTTGTTGAGTTCTTGTCTTGCTGAAATCAATGGTTACAAAATGGGGCTATTTTTGTGGGCCGCCAGCTATAGCTGGCAGGACCACTTAGCAATCCGTTGTGCGTGTGTATGTGTGTATGTGTGTGTCACAAATTGTTAAGTTTTTTTTTTAAATTGACCTCAATTGAAAAGTTTAACTTCAATTGGAACCAAACTTCTGTCATAGGTGCACAATGGGATCCGTCATATGTTGATGAGGTCAAAGGTCATGTTGAAAGGTCAAAGGTGATGTGAGGTCAAGTTGAAAAATGGGCTAAAAATGTAAAATTCATCTAAATTGAAAAAAAAAAAAAAAAAAAAAAAATTCATTCTGTTTGATATTAATGTCAAATATAGGTTACACACTTTGTTGGACATTTGTGGTATAAATAAGGGGGAAATAATGGAGAAGGTCCACAGGGTCTATGGGGGTTAATCATTTTAGTCTCTGTTAGATACCTTAGCAATGATTGACATGAGGTAAATGTTTATTTTCTGTTTTAACATTCCCATACGAACAATTTGAAACCAATTTGAAACAAATCGGATCGTTGTAAATATTTAATCCCATGATGACTTTGAACAAATTTTGGTCTGTAGTGTAAACACAAAAGGTTGCAGGTATTGCAAACTATACCTTTTTTAAACCTTAGGACAAGATAAACACTTCTATACATATTTCAAATCCACATGAAACATTTACAAATTTTACCCCTGTTAAATTACCCCCTTCCCTATCTCACAATGCTCAATGATGCCAAAGTGGCATCATCCAGATTTGGAATCAGCAGGTCAATGTTGCCTAGAAACCATCAAAACAATTTGTGTGGACGCTTGCGCAAAGTCATATGGGTCGAGCACCGGACTAACTGTTTTTATATTGTGTTGCTATTTCTAGTTTTTTGTGCTAATTTTGTTGAGTTCTTGTCTTGCTGAAATCAATGGTTACAAAATGGGGCTATTTTTTACCCTGAATCTTGTCAAAAATAGCCCTCTTACAAACTTATTCATATGCTTTCATAAAATATAAAGGCTAATACTTGGCCGATTTGTAAAATTGACTAAATTAACCATATACATAAATTTGTTGGCAGTAGTAAAAACAGCTATTACTGACTATAGGAATAAAAAAAAAAAAAAAAAAAATTTTTAAATTGACCTCAATTGAAAAGTTTAACTTCAATTGGAACCAAACTTCTGTCATAGGTGCACAATGGGATCCGTCATATGTTGATGAGGTCAAAGGTCATGTTGAAAGGTCAAAGGTGATGTGAGGTCAAGTTGAAAAATGGGCTAAAAATGTAAAATTCATCTAAATTGAAAACTTGAAGTTCAATTGGAACCAAACTTTTGTCATAGGTGCACCATGCGATCCCTCATATGTTGATGAGATCAAAGGTCACGTGCCAGGGTCAAAGGTCATGGGGCGGCCCACAGCTTATATTCTTTGAATATAGCGAGCGCGAAAGCCGAGAACCGCGAAATTCTAGTTTACCCTGAATCTTGTCAAAAATAGCCCTCTTACAAACTTATTCATATGCTTTCATAAAATATAAAGGCTAATACTTGGCCGATTTGTAAAATTGACTAAATTAACCATATACATAAATTTGTTGGCAGTAGTAAAAACAGCTATTACTGACTATAGGAATGAAAGCCACAGGGATGTGGAATATCTTATCCTAGAATTGGGATATTTGATTTAGCACATTTCAAAAGTTGAAAAAAAGTGGAAATAACACATTTTTGTGGGTTGTACTGGTAAAAGATTTGATTTATTACTCTTTATGACTAATGTGATTAATTGTATAACTTAAGCCAATATTGTGATTAATATACTCCCTTGATAATATAAGCATCTAAAGTATAGGCCTATGTGTGAAAAATTGGCTCGGCTACATCGTAAACCTAATCTCATCCTTTCATTTCTGGAAATCAACAGTTCTAAATTAACAATTTATCATACCATCCTTTTGATGTCATCAACATAATTGAGGTCTTTCAATCACAATCAATGACCTAATAAAATGGTCAGGTGAGCACGTTGGCCTCTCTGGCTAATGCACTATGCAAGCTTATGCAAACACATTCATTTGGAACTGTGCATTGAATGAGGTAACTGTGCATGGAATGAGGTAAACCATCCTGTGATAGTTGTAATCTAGCAAACTGTGTAATTTGGAACCTGATTGGACAAAAGTTTGGGTTGTATTATTTGCCATTAGCTGCAGGCAGTGCGTTAGCAGCAGTAACTGGATTATATAAAAGATGAAATAGCTTGATAAACCTAGTGGATTTGTGATGTGATCTTTAGTAAGCTTCTTCTTTGAAGCCTAATTGAAGTTGTTGATATAAAAGTTCCCTTGTGGATATTTGATTTGTTGATAGAAGAGAAACCCAGTATAAAAGGAGAATTAGGGACAAGCCACAAATGCATCCTAATTTTACTGCTTGGTATAAGTACAACCCCTTTTTAAAAGACATGCTTGAGGGTGAAAAGAGTCATGGTGATTTGATTTTTAGTTAACTATTTTCATATAAACAGATTGTTATGAAAATCATGTTAATGTGTGAAAAATTGTGTTAAAATATCGAATGCGGGCAATAGAATGAATCTTGTGTGCAATAAATGCCTTTTAGAGCTTTGTATCTTATCTACTTTTAAGAAACATATGACCTGTATATATGGTAGTGGATGGCTATTTTAGGCTATTGCCAGATGGTGTATTGAGTGAGTCAATCCCACAATACACCAGCTTTGGAAAATTTCACCTCAATAGGGTCATGTGATCCCACAAAATTCCTATTCTTATCTTAGTACATAAAACCCTGACTTTTACACTCATTTTAGCCCACAAAGTGTTAGTAGTAAGTAATTTTTTTGCATGATCGTAAAATGTTGTGGTTCTTAAAATTCTTGAACACTTTTTATCCCTAAGTACTGACATGTGTTTAGTACAGTATAGGCAAAATTGCAATGCATTATGGGATTAGTTCAAAACACCCCCTGGGCTATTGCTATCTACCCCAGATAACAAAGTGTAGAATTTATAAAAAAAAAAAAAAAAAATCTTTATTGAACCCAAATGTGGTCTTGCAAAACCAAAAAAAGCTTTGTAAAACAATCCATGTTTTCTTGTAGAAAACAAAATGTGTCCTTCAAACTGCATGCCCAAACATTTTATTCCCTTTCCTAGATCCAGTACCATGTGGTAGGAAAATAATACATTTAGAACAAACCAGATTCTAAGATTAACCCTTGTATTAAAAGTGTTCCTTGTTTGTCCAAGCAGTTGGCATATTCAAAGTGAATGATTATCAAAGATAAAGTGGTCCCAAAGGTAAACCCATACACACAAATATGACACAACATTACGCATGCAAACTAGCTGTAAAAATGGACTGGTTGGAGCAGAGTAGCCATTTTTATTTCTTATCTCTCTATCAGTGGTGATGAATTTACCACTTTGTTCAGGCCAAGTACGACTACAAAGCTTTTGCCCCATAGCAGCTGCCCGTGCAATTCTCTATTTGATTGTGTCATCCGTGTTAACAAGCTCAGTACAACTGTAATCGGCAGGAATCGTAATAATCTTTTGATTGATCTCCAGCATGATTGAATCTGCTCCTCCCAAGCGACCACCAAAATCCTGATTAAGAGAACCTCCACGGCAATAATTACCACAGCAACGATTTGGGTGGTTTAACAGGAGCATTTGGAATGGTTGGGGAGTCGGACTCGGCAGATCAATACCGCAAATTGGATTATCTATAGGAAATCAAGGAAAACTGCTATTTTGTTTAGCAGACGAATGAACTTGAAGTCTTAACTGTACCGCCTGATTGAGATAAACTTGCCGGAACAACTCCAGCACTACCAAAAGAAATAAAAATGTCGACTAATTTTGATCTCATGAATGTTTTATAAGTTGCTGCTGTGAATATTTCTCTTTGTGTTTTTCCAATTGGCTGGTGCTGGCACAGTACTCGGACTTGACAGTCTGATAAAAAAAGGCAGTAGAGCAGAAAATTTGTACGCTACTGGGGACGAGTACAAGCTACCACTTTCACCTGCAGGGAACTGCGTTTTTACCCTGTGGAGGCTGCCAATAGGTCCCCAATATTGTTATTGGAAAGAATTGGGCAGACTTGTAAACAGAATTTTGTTGAAAAGAGTTGGTTTGAAAGTACAGCTACATTTAGAATGTTGTGAAATGGTGTTTTTGTGATCCATAAGTTGTGGGGTTGATACTTGTTATTTCAAATGATTGTAAGCTTGTTTTGTCAATATTGATAGCAAATTTTGCCTGAAGTGCTGGAGAATTCGAGTGATTTGGTTCTGTTTTGTTTGCTGTTTTCACTGGATCAAGAGTTGTGTTTGGGCTGACTCTTGCATGTTCGTGAGGAGGGACAGTGTATTTCTATTGAGCATCTAGAAATTTCACAGCAGAACAGTGCGCATTTTGATTGGCATAGGTGGAAAATTTGTCCAGCATTATTCTTATTTTTTGAAGAAAAAGTTAAAGAAAAAATCCTCACTAGTATTGAGGGGTAATGATGGTGAACATCTTGTCTCTATAACGCCAATTTTAATCCCTTTACCAGCATATTCTAGAAAAATACATCTGAGAGAACAACACTTAGGAAGGGAGAAGAGACAGACACATGGACAGATAGAACATAAAGAAAGAGAAAGAGGAGGGGTGGAGAAAGTTGTTTACACAAGGGCATAGGGGAGAGGCCATGCCAAAGGGAAGAGAGAAAACAATGATTTCATATTAAACAAAGCATAATGCACATACAGTGGCAGCACCACTTGCCCCCCCCCCCCCCCCCTAAAAAAAAAAAAAAAAAAAAAAAAAAAAAAAAAAAAAAAAAAAAAAAAAAAAAAAAAAAAAAAAAAAAAAAAAAAAAAAAAAAAAAAAAAAAAAAGGCAACTTCGATGAATGTAATGTACTTCGCAATTTGCATGTGCATCTTCTCAAGCTAGACGCAAACTAGGATTTGTTTAGTAATTGATTACAAACATTCATCCAGTCAAATACTGCCAAATTTTATTTTTACAGCAGGATATTTTCACAAATTCGAATTCAATATTATTTTCACATCAAGAAATAGTAGAGTATCAGTTTGAAATAGGAAAATGATAATAACAATAAATTTCTCAAAATTTAAATCGTCCATAATGATGCTGGTAAAGAAATAAATGGTTTTTATTTTCATATCTGATGAAATTTTTCGAAAATAAATTTACTGCAAAATTTATGTCCTTTTACAGCATTCATTTTTCTTGCCTCAACCATTATTTTTACACGTGTCACTAATTCTAGTATTCAATAATTATTCCAGCTACTAAACACAAGTTATTGATGTGGTACGTGTGTAAACCCCACCTTAACACTAGTCCTACCATGACCCTAAACAGCACAACAATGCCCCAACCGACACCCTCACACATTATCTTCACGCGTATTAGGCAGTTTTTGGTTCTCTGTTATGTGCCTAGAAGTTATTCAGACTCCTGCGACCCGCTGAAAGTACATTGGTGGTAGAAATTCAAGGCCTAGTTTTGAAAAGGGTTGCTGTGCATTTGTCATGGTATTTTCGCAGCTTGTTAAGTTTATTCAGATTAATTGAATGACGAGTGTGCTGTTTGGAGCCTTATGTAAGACCACCTATAATTCTTTTAATTGGTTTGCATTTGTATGCTTTATGGCTTTTCCCGATACTAATTGTGAAGACAATTTTCGCATTTGTAGTCAGAATTAAAGGTAGAGTAGATGTTGTGTGACTTGCACTCTCTTTCAAACTTATCTCGTTACTTCCAGGCTTTTTTTTACATGTTTACAATGCTTACCTATTGTCATTACTTAGCTCTGAAATGAATAAGCAAAGAAAAAAAAACATGGCAGGCAATATAATCGCTCAGAGTTTAAAAGTGTTAAAGTTTGTTTAAAAATGTCAAAATTTTGCATTTTAATCACCATAATTGTGTTTAGCATAAAAAATGCATTCAAATGAGTCCAAACAAGCCTAGTCTTAGGTCAGTGGATTCTGAGATAGCATTTCAAAAAATTTTGATATGTGTGTTATAACCTAGATACAGAATCTACCAAAATAACAATGTCCGAGTATATTCTATCATTGTAGTTATTTTATTCTATCAAGTTGAGCCAAGAGCAAAATATTCACTAAATCAGACTGTGACCGATACAATGTAAATCGGTTGACACCGGCAGCATGTATCAAAAGTTAAAGGAAAGCATCCAAATTATGTCCACACTGAATCAGAGGGCATATTGGGTCAATCCCACGATGCACCAGTTTTGGGAAATTTCACCTCAATATGGTCATGTGGTCCCACAAAATAAAATTCCTGTTCTTAACACATAAAACCCTGACTTTTACACTCATTTTAGCCCACAAAGTGTTAGTACTTTTAGCATGATCAAGAAATGTCTTGTGGTTCTTAAACTTCTTAAACACTTTTTATTGCTAAGTACTGATGTGTTTAGTACAGTATAGGCACATTTCAATGCATTATGGGATTAGTTCAAAACACCCTCTGACATTGAATGTTCCTTCTGGAATTACAAGCATTTCATAAATTTTATCAATTTGAGCAATTAGAGAATTAAAAGTAAGATCATTGTCAAAATCTAGTTTTTCTGCTACTAAATTATATTAAAATGCTTGCCAATCAAGCTTAGTATTTTTGTTCACACTTGGTTACCGAGTGACCACCAGATGAGCTACCATTCACTAATAGAGCAATTGCATACCTCAAAAAATTGGCAATAACACATCAGATTGTGTAATTATGCCATAATAATAAAAATAAAAGGCCAGACTTGTTTATACTTCTCCGTGTGAACAAATTTGAGAATGGTCAGTGTCCATTATTGACTGGCCACATTTTCTGCTTGTATTCAATTTATGAAAGGCTGTGGAATTCTGTGGCAGGTGGATCAGTGGACACCTATAGTGGACAAGGTGGGAAAAACAATCCAAGTGTTAAAAATATGGGTAATTAACGGACTGTTGGCACGGACTATGTAGGTTATGGTTTGTAGACCAGTTTGTGTAATGCAAGGATAATTGAAAAATGATTGAATTTGGCCATTATTTTATCAACAGATGGCGGGAGGCTATGAATATTGAATGTGATAAGGTAGCATACGATTAAGCTTGTGGTAGCGTGAAATTCAAGTATGTCAAGATGTGGGATGGCTGAATCCCGCTTCCAAAGGAAATGGTGATTAACTTCCAGATGGTTTTGAAGAGTTTTGAAAACATTTATGGCTTGTGTTTCTTATTTAGTAATCAGAAAATTATTATGATTTGTTTAAAAGCATGTGTTTTTAAACGTTCCTGAATGCCTCTGATGTAAGATATATATTCAGTGGTGTTAGACAGTGGCATAGCCAGGTGGGGGCAGAGGGGGGCAGACCGTCCCCTCTGAAAAACAAAATGAGGGCAAATCGGGAAATAAAAGACTGATATTCATGTTAAATCAGCCCTTTTTGGACTCTTTTGCTCTGTGACCAGGAAATTTTGCCTGCGATCGGGACATTTGTTGCACCTACTGGGAAATTTCCCCCTTGGAACCACCGGGCTGGCTATGCGCCTGGTGTTAGATCGCATTGGTGTGTTTGTTTGGTGTGTTCTCCTTTAGTTTTGCAATATTTTGTCCAACTCTCCCAGCTCACATGCAAATTTTACAAATATCTGCACTTAATCTTCTTCTAAAGTAAAAACTACAAAGAAATTATTACTTAATAAAACAATACTAAATTATGTTATTTACAGCTTTTTACCATTATACTTCACAAGAGGAAAATCCAATTTACAGAATCGTTATTTCTTAGGGATCCATATTTGGGTATTATATGCAGACAATCAATGAAAGGGAAATTAATCCAGATTAAAAGATGGGTGGTCTATGACTATTGAATCCTCACAATCCAATCCATTTTTCTCTTGTGTCCAGCAAAATGTACCGAAAACAGATCTATATTATCAGTGCAAATAATAAGTGACCTTAACCAAATCGGATTGGGCATTAAGCCTTGGTATCATACCAAGTCTGGGCATTTGGCTCCTTTGACGTGTTACAAATGATTTAATTTAACATAAAAAATGTTTTAATCCCTGATGCTTTTGACTGCTGAAGTTTTAATATGTTGCAAGACATTACATTTCAAGCAATTATAGGATAATACGGATTAGAAAACATGGGAAATGTACTATGTGGTTTAAGTTTTGGAAGAAGCGGATAGGAATCAGTATTAGTATGGGGAATTGAGCTGAGATGTTGACAACAATTTAGG
>JAMKCH010000675.1:0-49791 GCA_023653785.1 Ophioderma brevispina
TTCGAACGTTTATTTTAAAGCGTTTGATGAAAACTTGCCTGGGTAAAAATGAACTTACAACTCTTATGGTCTGTTTCATCATCCACATTTGCCCGTAGTGTTGGCATAATTGAAAAGCAAGAACCTTCCCGGGGGAAACCATCACTTGTGTTTGAATATGTCCACGCTCATTATCCCCGTTTCACCATTTCAATTAACTGATAAATGTACATTTAACACTAAAACTGTGCGAAATGCATCTAGAATAATATCCTCTGCAACTATGATCACCGACGATCATTTCCCCACTGGATTTCAATGACCCCATTTCAATCAATATCAACGGTCATTTTGATTTATTACAAGACTATGACCGGGGTCGGATTACCGTTAGAGGAAGAATATAAGTTGTTTTTAACTTTTCAGAAGAAAATTCAAAATAACAAATTTTCAATATTTGAAACCGAGTTGTTCATCTCATCTCATTATCATTTTCTTCCCCATCATACTCCGCTTTTTCTCACATTCTCCTTCTCGTATAAGGCATTATTCTCTAATACCCTGAAAAAGTCAAATTTCAGTTGGAACTAAATTGCAACATAATAATATTTCATGACAGTACAATGTCTATCAGGCTCCAAGAACACCATATGAAAGTCCTATAATCCTTAGGTAACATTGTAAAATAAGGGATAAAATTAGTACAGGGGTAGAATTTGAAATCAGGTCAAATGTGTTTAAAACATGTTAAATGTTATCGATGTATTTTGTTTTGTTATAAGGATTAAAAGGTATAGTTTGTCAAGGTCCGGGGTCTAGGTTATGACTGTTAGTTACATGAGTATAGCCCATCATCCTGGGATAAAAATTACCCAGAGCTCAGATTATGTTGAGACTGGTGTCAAGTAATTCCTCTGGTCAAACTGAAACAGAAAATGGATGTTAACTCTTTTGGTGATGGCTCTGTGTGCAAAATTATGGGCAAGTCTTGGTGACTCCCATAGACCATGTTTATGCAACCAAATGCTATACACCGTAAAATACGAATTTTGGAAGTCTCTTTTGGATCCTAGTAAGAGAAAAGACAAACAATTTAACACTAGTTTCAACAAAATATGAGCATTGGGTATTTTTTTACCCCAGGATGACCTTGAACTTGAATAGGGCTATGCTCGTGTAACTAACAGTCAGAACCTAGACTAACTATACCTGTTTTAATCCTTAAAACAAGACAAATACATTGATGTACATTTAAACACAATTTGACTTGATTTCAAATTTACCCCTGTACTAATTTTACCCCGGCCCCATATTTTACAATGTTCCTCTACAACGATTTTTAGGACTTAGAGTATGGTGTTCTGGGGCTTTATCGACATGTCTAGATTGCCTGAAGTATAAGTTCAGTTTAACCGATCGAGCAAGCAAGAAAGGTTTCGATCTATCCATGCAATGATAGCGCTCACAGCGTATTAAAAAAGTACTCTATGAGGCTTATAATGTAAAACTGAGTGCACCATTTCCGGCGCCGTTGGGAGTTTCGCGTGCCTATCTCTGGGACCCATCCCTTCGGGCTGTATTTCCGTGAGTAAATTTAAAATAAGAAACAACGACATTTACATAGAAATAGAGCATCCGCGCAATAATTTTAACTGTTTGACACGTGTACCCTCCCCTTACACTCAAAAGAGCACTTTAATGTAAGCCAAAAGGGAGAACTGAACTGACTGAATTTCAAATAGGTAGGTGTTTTGGGGAGAAAACCAAAAGAGATTTACAGGAAGACAAATAAACAACGCACGACTGAGACACAAACGAACTTCCTTTAAAACATCGTTAGATTATATTGAAAAGCGCACCACTGCTTATATAATTAACCTAGTTGGGGTCACCACTTGTATAGGCCTATAAAACCAAGCACACAAAGCTCGGCCCTGTGCCAATTCTCAATTATCATTTCCTTCTCATTTTGCTCATATAAAATTTCGTAGACACTTTAGTACAATTTGTGTTGCAATACATCGAAGTCCATATATTAGCGAATGTTCAGGGGTTTCGGTTGCTGACAATCGTCTTAGTATTCTTGACAGTCTCAATAGGCACAAAGCAAACCACTTCTTCAAAACTTTCCCATCCCATGACAATCGTTCCATTATAACCGTGTTGCTAGTTTCGATATTCCGCCTTTTTCTCATTCACTTCACAAGAGCTATCGGACCCTCGTGTCACACACAGCGCTGGCGGGGGGTAGGACATGGCCAACCTAACAGCAACAGCAAATTCAAAACGCATCAACTTCCGGGTGCGAATACTTTTTTCAAAGACTTAACGGTAGGAGGCGCTCTTACGCATATCGAACGGTATACACGTACCGCCGCCTGCGTGACTCCCAGCTGAGACTAACAAAAGCTGTCGCTGCCAGGCTTTTCGATTCGCCAGACTACCCATAATCCCTGACTAGTTGGATCATCGCAATGCAAAAGTTCGAAATTTGCTGCAAACTGTAAACCATTTTTTACAAAACTTCTAGAGGGTTTCCAAGAAAGAGGATGTCACCATTGGATTTATAAATCTTTCGATAGAGATGCAGTTTTTTGTTTTAAGGTGGACACCCTAGGTTTAATGGCCTGTCAATTTTGCTTGCATCATGTTAGTCACGCTTTCAATGTGTAGAATTTTTGTGTCGCAACCCTATGTCCAAGCACCCGTTGCCAAGTCGAATCGTTTACACGATTGTAAACGTGTACACTGACATGGTGTATCGTTCAGTCCTGTGGTTGTTGCACATTTGGGGAATAATACGTGGTCGAAACCGTATACCCGTGGGCGGGATCACATAATAAAATGGATATGGGTGTAAACTCCGGGGGCATTCGGGTTTTCAGAGGACTGAAACAAATGGGGTCAATTGTTGAGATAACGCCAAAGTGCCCCAAATCAGTTTTTTTTTTTTTCAGGTGACAAATTATATGCAAAATTTTCAAATTGGTGGTCTTTTTAGAAAATTGTGCAAAATTCACCAAAAAATAGGGGGTCTTTTTTGGGGTGAACATTTTAAAATTTTCTCCCAAAAGGGATCTTTTAAATGAAAGTTGGTAAAACTTCGCCAACAATGTGGGTCTTTGGGTAACTTTTTTCAAAATATATGGGGTCCTTGGGTGACGCGTGTCTGAAAATTGGGGTCTTAACAGCCTTACATTACCGTCACCACCCCAGATGAGAGTGCCCCCCCGCGTATATTCGTTATTACCAGCAATAGGGAGCATCTGATGGCCCCTTGTTTTAATCTATTTGTCTTGTCTTTATATTCCTAAATTACAACTTGTCAAAATATAACCTCCACCAAATTAATACTTTATCGGATGGTTCGGCAAGGGTAGCATATGTTTCACGAATCAATACGGAATATTTGTTTTTTTTTCCTTTTTAGCAAAACACAAAAATGTGATATTGTCATCGGTGATTGGATCATAATAGTTTAGTGGATAGAAAGGGTCTCGTGCCCCCCCCCTGAAATCAATTCTAATCAAGTCTCTATATCAGAAAAAATGCGTAGAAAACGATTAGCTAATTTTTAAAAAAATCAAAAATTGGTCCCACGTGCCATTTTTTAGTACATTTATGCAAATTTAGGATCGCCATTACAAAAAATATAATTTTTCACCGTATCTCCACAACAAGAAACAAAAAATGTTCTTCTAGAGTCCATTAAGACCGCTTGCCATGCATATTTGTATTGTTGTTTTTAGCTTCGGATCCAAAATGGTAGCCAACATGGCCGCCTCAAAGATCTACAAAAGTATAAAAGGCCTAAATGCCTTCCTTATTTAGTCGTATAAGGTCATAAAATGAGAAAATAATTAAGGAATATATGTCTACGACCATTAGAAACTCATATCTGCCGGTTTTGCTTAGTGAGTATATTTAACATCAATATGGCGGCCAATTTGTCGGCCTTCAAAATGTGTTAAAACTTAGAAATTACCTTATATTGGCCCCAAAGTAGGATTTAAAGAGATGGTTTTTAGGTTTAAGATGATTTTTTAATGTCACTTGGACCGAGACTCGCCATATAGTAAATCACGTATCAGTCCTCCCCCAAATTAACCGTTTGGACATGCCCAATGTCCAAATGAAGCAGATCGTGTCCTACCCCCCCCCCCCCCCCCGGCGCAGTGTTCTTCCTGATTGTACATGCACACAACCCCGTGCAAGTACTTGGTTGGACTATATCACACTACAAGCATCATGCATGGTTGTGACGTCGTAATTAGCACGCGTGGCCCGCTTTGTTGGTGGTTTAGGGATTCTTTAACGTGTGTATCGCAATGGGTAGCGGTTACCCCCCCGGCGGTAAACCTAGAACTTCTCCTTCTAGTCATGGTAGAAGTTTTAGAGCACACAGCATAGGCTGGAAACGGAGTTACAGACTTTTTCATTGAGAGGTTTTTTAGTTCATTAGGACCTAGCCAATAATTTTTGGAGGGTGGTGCAAATTTTTTCAGTGGCCATTTTTGGAAACCAATATGGCTTGCTAACCATGTCCAAAATCACTAATAATCCCTTAAGCATTTCTGATAGAGACAAATCTTTCTCGGTACTCGTCCTCCCGTGTTTCTAATCACGAAAAGTTTTGGTAAAGTAATTTTATCATTACCTTGCCCCCCCCCCCCACCCGCGCCACAAAAATACACGGTGTCCACGCGCCAAAAAAAATAAAAAATAAATGAAAAACCAAAATACAAAAAAATAAAACTTAAAAAAAAAAAGTGTTTTTTTTTTAATTTTTGATTTTTTTTATTTTTTCACTTTAGATGTTTTGTTTTTTTAATTTTGTTTGATTTTTGTTTATTATATTTATTTTTTTTTTTTTTAAATTTTGTTTTAGATTTTTTTTTTTTAGAAATTTTTTTAGAATTTTTTCCCCCTTCTCTCCGCAGATTTTTTTATTTTCTTCGTTGGATTTTTTTTTTTTTTTTTACTTGTTTTTTTTTTGGCGCCTTGGGACATAAAAAATTGGAAGTGAAAAATAAACCTTTTCGCTATATAAATGGGTGGGGATACAATGAATGCCGGGAACCAGCCATGACGGGAGGAGAGTTTACTGCAGCAATAGAGATTTTCATCCACAAAATCCCCGGCGATATGATAGAGTATTAACACACTAATTTCATAGGCCCCCTCTACGGGGGAAATAATCTTTATAAAGAAACCTTTCCTTTTTGTAGTTACGACTATCGGTCCACCCAACGGTTTTTCTAACTACATTCGCCCGTCCGGTGGGGGGGGAGGGGGTTACCAACCCACCCCCGATTTTTTTCGTAAATGACAACAATCCATCTTGTTTGGTATATCATTGTGTAGCTACCCATGTCCTTTCTTCAAATAAATTAACAAATATATCACTTTTTAATATATGACGTCATATAGTGCCATCATATCTGTGATTTATATAATAGAAAGTAAAACACATACTCTAAATAAGAATGATATACAAATATTGGTCAGTATTTGCTTATAGTAGCATCATAATAACATCAGTACCATTGTTGCCATTGTACACATAGGTATAAGCGGTAGCAACCCCCCCCCACACACACACCACACCCAAGCACAACACCTTCCGACGTTGACGGAACCCCCTAATGGTACCCCCATTTTTTTGCTAAAATGACGCAAAGAGGATGAACTTTACTTACAATGAAATAAAAGCCATAGATCAATGTGATAGTCCTGTCAGACCTTTTTCAATGGGGGGGGGGGGGGGGGTCAGAAGGGGTGGGCGATGCCATTTTTCTGACGGGGAAATTTGGGGCCATTTTCCATAGACCCTGTACTAACGGTCAATTTATTGGGGGGGCTGCCGGGGAGGGGGCAATTGGGAAGGGGTTCTGAGCAGGGGAGCACTCGCCCCTCCCTTCCACTGCCTCCTGTTATACCAATGATACCACCCGTTCCCTAGACAATCGCTGTATAATGGCAACCGGGCTATAACATGTAAGATCAACAATAACCAAGGTAATGAATACCCGTCTATAAAAAGAATGTTCTTTTTGGGAAAAGAAACTAGGTTTATTTGGGGGGGGTCGTTGGGGGGGGTAAAGAAGGTAAAGGCTTGAGGGTGGTATCGTATGTGACCCACCGTTTTCCACATCTATTGAAAATGGAAGAAGTAAGCTTTTTTTCAGGTAAGCTAGGGGTCAATTGTGACGTCAAAGAGGCTTCAATAAAGATATTGCCGCTTCCATTTCATCGCCCACTCCACAACAAACAGCAAAATGTCACATTTTTTTGTTGTGAACAGTCCTAATCTGAGACGAAATTGCGCGAATTTAGTTTTATGCACATGCGGAATGCATGCAATACGGATAGCTGCAGTATAACCCGGCCCAGGGCATGCTACCGCAGCAGAACAAACAGCGAATCAGGAGTGCAATGGTTTTTTGGGTTGTATAATAAAAAAAATTTATAATAGGGCTGTTTTGATATTAAGTGTATTGGTGCGCATGGCTATACAGAGGCGCCAGCTCTTTAGCCATGGCGCGTATGTTCAAGGTATTATGTTTGATAGAGATTACTTTTGCCAGGGGAAGTTTTCTGGAGTTTTGAGTTTATCACAGGTCCTTTAACATAAGCTGATTGATGTGAACTTTTAATAGCAGGACGATAAAACAGTGGCAACTGCTTGGGCTGGGGCCTTAACTGTTGATAATTTAAGCACAACTTACAAATGTACTGATTATAACACTGCGTAGGTAGGCCCTATTAATGGCATGGCTTTAGGCAAATTATTACATTTGAGTGTGTTACGACGATGGTTTCTGACGTAATGATAAGCCTGTGGAATTGTCATGTAGTATAGCTAATTTAGAATTGTGTGCAGGACAGTCGTGCATATAGCCGTTGCCTAGACTCATTTTTCAGTCCCATATTTTTTCTAATTGGAACTGAGATCACGGCCTATCTCCTACACGTGACCGTCGAAAAAAATTAATTTTCTAAAATATCTGGTTACCAAGCCCAATTTTTTGAATTTTGTCTCAGATCATTGTGTATTAAATACAAAAGGCCCTCAGTCAAAGAGAGAAAAAAATGCAAAGGTGTTTCATTGGCAAAAAAACACTTTTGTCATGGCCGTTGCGAGGGACTCCACCATTGTGCAAAAATTTTTGCACGCCTCAAAAATCCTTGTCTTCAAGATCATAAATGCGGAACTACTACTTGGAACCGAAAAGAGGGTCAGTTTAATACTTACCTATCCACATCAACCAAGAACTACTGATATTTTTGAGTTTTGGGGTGGAAACTCGTCTACCTTTGCCTATAGGGCCCCCCTAAGATTTCTGAGTTTTGACATGACATATTTGAAAAATAAAGAAGCGACAAAAAATTCCCTCACATATAATAGCATCTTAAACAGTGTAACATTCACCAAAACCAAATAAAAGCACACTGAAATTCATCACTGAAATCTGGATGTAAACAAAGTTTAGGGTGTCAATTCAAACCCAATGTTATTGCCATGCAAGGTAAGTGTGGGCCTCCAAATCACACATTTTTGATTCCAAATGGTAACCAAATCACCTACCCTGAGATACCCAATACGCTTTAGGGAAGAACCCCGATTACAAAATCAGTTTAACAGTTGCTATATTGGCTTCAGGAATTGGATCGAGTTAGAAGCATTCGGTGCCATGCCAGCTTTGGTGCTTTGAGATTACAGTCACTGGTGATGGTGGCACCGAGGCAGTATAAGCTTCGGAAGAGTCCTATTCGCACCGTGACGGTGCGAATAAGCAATGTTTTCCGGTAATTCGCACCGTAGCTGTGTGAATAAGAAACCTTTTCTTGTAATACGCACCGAAACGGTGTGAATAAAGAAAAACTTTTCTTGTATTCGCACCGTGGTGGTGCGAATAAGAATTTTTTTTCTTGTAATTCGCCCATAGCGAATAAGAAAACTTTTCATGGTAATTCGCACCGTGGTGGTGCGAATAAGAATTTTTTTCTTGTAATGCGCACCATATCGAAAAGAAACTTTTTCTCTTGTGAATTCGCATCGTGGGGTGCGAATAGAATTTTTTTTCTTGTAATTCGCACCATAGCGATAAAAATAACGAAATTTTGCCCGTTTTCACATCCCGGTCACCGCGGCCAGTTTAGAGTAGGCCCTATATAGCCTCTATATCAGCTTATAATTTAATACATGTATATATAATTCAAAATCTCTCGCATGTGGTGGTGTGGTGGGGGGGGGTAGTTTTTTCTCGTTGTTAAATCTTTCGTTCTTTTTAAATATGTTGGTGAATGAAATTTGGGAATCTTTACCCACAGAACATTATCTTTTTGTTGTATTTTTCATCTATTTGGCATCCATTTTTTAATTGGGTTTATTTTATATTTGTTATTGCTGTATAATGGTATTTTCTCATTTTTGGTGTCATCTTCATATGGTTTTCTTGCTTTTTTAATTTTTATTACATTTTTATTTTAAAAATTTTGTTTTTTTATTGCCTGTATTTTTCAATTTACTTGTATTTTTTATTATTGAATTTGTATATTTTTTTGTTCATTCACTTTTTGATATTATTTTTTGAATTGCGTATATTTAGTAATTTTTGTTGTTAATTTTATCTATTTATACTTCTCTTTTAATACTTGAATTTTATGTAGGGCCTATTTTTAATTGCTGTTAATTTTTGGAAAAAAAAATTTGATGAAATTCAGTTTTTACTTATTATTTTACACTTTTTAATTTTCTATCTAATCACCAGCATTGTTCCTTTTCCATATTTTAAATGAAAAGACAGTACCTAAGCAGAGCTCGACAGTAAAATGGTAAAGGGGACGGATCTGGGCACACAAGAACAGAGTGCCCATCTCCCGCTTGCAAAGCGATTGGGCCAGACCTCCACCATTTACAGTGCGCCATTATAATTGGCTGCCAATTTTTAATTGTGAAAATAGGAGAATCCTAGTGACGCTGAATATGTAAAGCGCTTTGAGACGTTGTTTAAAGCGCTCCTATAAATACTTACATTTCTTTAAAAAAAAAAGCAGACACATTGGCTGCACCGGGGTTCCTAAACCCGCAACCTTCATATCATGAGTTAGTCTTCAGATCCACTGGACCATATGTACTCTCCTTGTATTTCATGCTATAGTGAAGGCTTATCATTGATGTTAAATGTTTCATTCATAGTCCTCACATCTTGATCTGCTTTACGCTGTGAAACGGGTGCAGAATGCTTGCTGCTTTGCGTATTGTCGTTATAAACGGTAAACGAGATCAGGGTTTTGGTGTCACGTGTCATGTACCAGGTCACGTGTCAGTATCAGGTATCAGTTTGCTCTTCGGTGGCGCCGATATATATAAATCTACTATGTTAAATCAAGGTCTGTACATTGTGACCCCTTCCCAAGTGCTTTAATTTTTCCAAAAGACACCGTTTTAGTATGTCTAAACAGTACAACCTTTACCTTTTTCCCTACTGGTTCAAAAACCACGTACGACTGACGATAATCGGTGTTTTTTTTTCCAATGTAGGGATAACGTACTAACTCATTTTTACCTGAATGGGTCCCCCGAAGCAAATAATAAACCAATCATGTGCGCTGACTTCATCAACTCTTTAATTTTTTTTTCAAAAATTGGGCTGTTATTCCCATAATAAAATTCCTTTTTTAAGATTCACAATCTGTATATTGTTCTTAATATTAATTAAATATTCAATTGTCCCCGCATGAATTTGAAAACGATGGGTCCATAAGTCTAACAAACTAAAAACATAGTTAGCCGGCTAAATACCCTTACCGTGGACTGTATAAGCAGACGGATCCCCGTTATAGTTTAGCAGGCTTAGCCACTTGCGCGCGGCTGCGGGGGTTTTGCGTGGACTTTAATGAGCAAACGGATCCCCGTAATAGTTTTAGCAGGCTTCAACCACTTGCGCGCGGCTGCGGGGGTTATGCTTCCAGAGTCCAAACCTCTCATTCTAGTCTCTCCGTGCTGGTTTTCCGTGCCGGATTTGTAATCCCCCAGCCCTTTAATAGCGAAAATTTTATTTTAAAAAAAGTAAAAATATTTTTTTTCACACACGTACCAACGACGGCCAAAAAAAAAATCCAGTGAAAAAAAATAAAAAAAAATTCTAAAAAAAATCTATAAAAAATTCTAAAAAATTTTTTTTTTTAAAAATATTAAAAAACATTTAAAAAATTCTTTAATCTTTAAAAAAATCTAAAAATTAAAAAAAAATTCTAAATTTTTTTTTTAAATTTCTAAGAAAAAAAATTCTAAAAAAGCTTAAAAAAATTCTAAAAAAACAATTCTGAAAACAAATTCTAAAAAACTCTGAAAAACCCCAAAAAAGGAAACATTTTTTTTTTTTATTTTTCCATTTTTTAAATTTTTTTTTTTTTAATTTTTATTTATTTGTTTGGGCGTCGATGGTACACCGTCAAAAAATCCAATAGGGCTGCTCAAAAGTCAAATATGGTTTCTCGGAATCATTAAATTAACTACCACCGCCCAAACACCTCCATTTTACCTGTGTAACGGATACTTTGTAGTTGGACACTAAATATGGTGCTGCAGGGTGTTAAGAATCTGTTACATTTATACACTCTGCAAGTGTTCTTTAACACCTCTAGAAATGCATTTCAACGCAATCCGACACGTCAAGTGTTCCGCACATTTTGCAGTTTTAGAGGCTTAATTTCCAGATACATGTATTTTTCAATAGAACCCTTATTTTGGCATTTGTCTGTAATGACATTTTCAAAATTCAAGATGGCAGCCAATACAGCCGCTTTAAAATAGTAACCTACAATTATATGTGTTTTAATTGTAGTTGACATCACCTAAGTTTATTACAAAGTTGTAAATTAAGGTATGGGAGAAGTATTTGACGATTTGATCTTTCTGGAATTCCTGTTTCTTTAACATGCAAAAATTTAAGATGGGGGCCAATGTTGCTGCCTTTTACCTTCTTCTAAAACTAATTAATTACGATAGATCTGTGTTGCATTTATTTAAAACACCCAAATGATTATTAAGTTGTAAATAAAAGTATTCGATGTATGTCGTGAGCATTACAAACTCTTATTTGGTATTTTGTTTGACAACATACTTAAAATTCAAAATGACTGGCCAGTATATTATGACTTATGACAATTCTAGGTTTTCACATCTTAAAAGGGAGCCATATTGGCTTCCATCTTGATTGGTAGCTTGTTAACACACCTGAAATGTCCAGATTGAGTTCCTACTGGGTAAAGAGCGCAGAAATATGCCCTCTATTCCACAAATACTTTGATGTGTTATGGTCACTTGAATGATTTCAGGGCATATTGGGTTTTAAGGGTGGTGCCATATATGGTTTGATGGTACTGTGTGATCAATCACGTCAAGAACCCATCCAGTAGATTCCTCGTGCTTTAAAACCTGGATCTAAAATGGCATAAAATTATTGCATTTGAATGATTTGAGAGTGATGCGGGCCATATGTGGAGTTCTAAAAATGGCATGCACGACATTTGCACACCCTCCCGAAATTATTACTTAGGGTCCTCATTGACAAAAATCGATCATAGAAAAGTCTGTACTCCATTTCCCCCCTGTGCCCCCAATTCTCGACTATCATAAAATATTGTTGAGTGTCGGGTAAAGTTGGTTCGTGCTGAGATTTGCCAAGAAATCTCTTTCTTCGGTTTCTTCAGTTGCATCGGAATTCGCATTTCCACGCGCCCCCTCAACTAACCCCTTTACTAGCTTCATTGTATTCACATGGCCATATGATGTTGGTGGAACTTCAACAATGATCCTAAACTTGACCAACTTGTGTTGACGGAAAGACGGCCTGAAATGACAAACACCATGTGCGGTAATCATTTCCAGTACACTTATTTGTCTTCATATGTACCATAATATTAATATAAACACAAAATCAAAAATAAGTCCCCCTCGAAAAGACTTCCAGACCTAGACATAGTAGCAAAGGATACCTATAGGTGTTTGATACTGTAATGGTGAAAATTAACAGAACTCTTGCCTTAACTCTAAAGATGCACAAATTAAAAGTCAAAATGGGTCGTTTTAAAATTCGTAGAGGGATTTTCATGCCCATTGTCACTGTTATACAACATGCAAATGGAATGCAGTTTAAAATTCCTGCCACCGTTGCACCATGTCACAACTTCTTTCTTTTGAATTTCATACTCGTTTTAGGAAATAATGAATGCATCGCTTCAGGGGGTATTGGATTTCAACGACCAGACACTCTCATCCCGATCATGTACACCTAACTGCTAAACAGATGAATTCCTGCATCCACATGTCACACTAGTCGCCGCTGCATTATTGATGAGTTTTGACTAATGGATGACAATCCTTGCCCACATCGAGCACGAGTTGTGAATGCATTCTTGGCACATGAGGGCATTCACAGGATGGTGTGGCCAGTCAACTCACCTGCTCCGCTTGAACATCTGGACCAGTTGAAGCGAGCTGTATTTGCGCGCATTAATGCCAACACCAACCTTGTTGACTTGGCCCAGGTGTTTGAAGAATGGAATGTTACCCCCAGCAAAGAGCTACAAAACTCGTGAACTCCATGATGCGACGGTGCCAAGAAGACATTAACAAACGTAGTGGCTACAAACTGGCTGATGATGAACAAGTCATTAAAACACAGATTTGTTATTTTTGAAAAAGTGTAATTTTTGGTTCACGTTGTTCTCATTCAACCGTTAAGTAAAACATTTCGCTACTTTTGCTAACATCCATAGCTACATCCTTTGTTAGGTTGATCTTTAAAAATGCTTACCCTGGAAATTATGGGGAGTTCTTTCGGGGGAACTTATTTTTGATTTTGTGTTACGTTTCCAACTTTATGAGCAACAATGTATTTTCAGTCCGTCAGAACGCACCGTCAGAAGCAACTGAAATTTTAGAAGTGACCTTTTTCCAAGGAAACGTGTTGTCGAGATTATATTAATTCCTCAGAGTTAATATAAATCTCCCAGATAATTGTGATCCGATGGCTATTTTAACTCTAATAGCTAGATTCTAGATTTGTGGCAACATTCTCGTCCAGCCCTGTCTGATTGTGAATGTCAATGGTATAGTGCCACCTCTTGGTAAGATCCAGCTCTTGTCAGAGTAACGGGAACCGACGAAATTTGTAAATATACAAAACTGTCCAGTCTCGAACGGACTTGTTTTGAATTGAAATGAAGCTCGCAATCTTATTGGAGGATTGCGATATAATTACGTCCGCGAGAGATTTAAAACTTCAGTTTGATTTTGAAATTCATTGAAAACGGATCATATTATCAAGGGAGCTGTAATTTGAATTAATCATAACTCTGAAGTGGAATCAACAATGATGGGACGATTACATTTGCTTATGACGAAATTCATGTATTCAATCATGAAACGATAACACAACCTAATATACTGTTTGTGAACTGAGTCTCTCTACAAAGTCTACTACTTCTGAGTCTCTACTTTCTGGCAGGAAAATCATTAATTTGACCGCTCGGGAAACGTCTATCATGTACTTCAATACATGTGACAGATATTAAGGTGCTAGCATCACGAAATACGCCTTTAAGCAGGCGGATGCATTATTTTAAACGCGTTTCTTCGGTAAGAAAATCTGCTTGTCTAATGAAGTATACGTGAATGTGACTGCTTACAGCTTTTTAATTTCCACCTTTAGGTTTACACATGTTCATTGATAACTCCTGCAAATATTTTAATTAAGTCATATTATAAAAAGCAATGTATCAAAATCTTACGGATTTCTTATGTTATTGTGACCAAAGAAAGCATAAACATTAAAAAAAGTCTCTTCGAACTAATGTACATCTCATTTCATAGTGCTTAATACACTTTTCACAAAATATCGCCTCGTTCCCTTATATTTGGTATACTTGTGATGATACAACTTAGTTTAGTTGAGTTATGATTATTTGAATAACAAATGGATGTAATTTCAAAAGTTTCTGATTATCCTATACCTTCCTGTCTGGGTGCGGTATGTGCAAAAAGAACATTTAAACCATGTTTCATGATTTCATCTCCTGTTGATTTATTCTAATCCCACCCAGTTCATTGGATACACGTATGTGTGCCGTGGCGTCATTCAATAACCTTTCCAAAGACGGATGTACGAGTTTGACATTCCACCTTTGGTTTACACATTGAGGCATTGCATCAAACTCCTGCAAATTTTTAAGTCATGTCCCTAAAAAGCAATATACAGTATATCAAAATGTGTAAAAAGAAATTTCTACATTTCTTGCAGCTTTCAATGTTCGGAAAGTGAATGAATATGTTCAAAAATCAATTGAATTATCAGTAATTCTTCTATTCTTTCTAAAAATAAGAATTACAGCTGTAAGGGCTAACAGCAAAATCGTAATGCGTTCCATAAGACATGTAGATGTAACGTGATCCAAAGACGGTACATTTTTTAAATTCCACCTTTAAGGTTTTATACCAAATGTTCTTGATAACTACTGCAAATATTTTAATCTAAGCCATATATAAAAAGCAAGTATCCAAATCGTACGGATTGTAAAGTTTTAAGTTAAAGTGTTTCAGAAATCATATACCTTATGTGTTCTTATGTTATTGTGACCAAAGAAATCATAAACATTAAAAAATAGTATCTTGAACTAAGGGACATCCCATTTCACAGTGCTAATACACTTTTCATTGGTATACTTTGATGATGAAAAACTAGTTTTAGTTGAGTGATAATATTGAATAACAAATGATGTAAAGTGTTTGATTATCCTTCCTCCTCTCTGGGCGCGGTATGTGTAAAAAGAAATTCAACCATTGTTCAGAATTTTCATCTTCCTTTAATCTAGCTAATCCAAGTAATTGATACAGAATAGTTTGTTCCGTCATTTCAGAAAACGTTCCACCAAGAGGGGATACGATTTTTAAGGTCCAACTTTAGGTTATTACAATCCAAGTGCTCATTGGAAATATTTTAAGTCATGTCATAAAAAGCATATACACCGTATATCCAAATGGTTGAAAAAAAGAAATTTATACATCTTAACAGCTTTCAAAGTTCGAAAGTTGAATGATTTGTTCAAAAAATCATCGACTTATGTGAAGTTTAATTCTTCTCTCTTCTTCTAAAAATAAGATTAAGCTGTAATGGCTAACAGCAAAATCGTAATTCGTTCCATAATACACTGTAGATGTAACGTGATCCTCGGGCTAATTTTAAGAGTGAAGAGATTCCTATACAAAGCACACCTGTGCCGTGTCATTTGTATGACTTAGCAGCCAGCCATCGTCTGCGCGTGTGTTATGTACGTACGTTCTTGTGAGCTGTGATTAAATATATCAATATGATACAAACTATTGAAAAGAACATTATGGTGTGACTTAGTCTTTCAAGATTATGCAAATCAAATATATATATGCATTCGTGTGATGTCAATGGATAAATAATCACATGACACACTCTAAGAAAAAATACGGCTTTAGAACCTTTTTTTAGAACCTCTTTATGGAACCTTCAAAAATAGAACTCTCAAAAATGGTTCTTAAAAATCTTAGAACCCAAAAAGGTTCCTAACAGAACCATAAAAGGTGCTATACAGCAGTTAAAGAACTATTTTGTGGTTCGTTGAAGAACCTTACAGGGTTCCAAATAGAGGACAAGTTTAGAACCTCTTTCGCACTTTTTCTTAGAGTGCACGAGCTTCCGGTGCGATTTCCCGTAATTACGTGCAAACATTTCAGCTTCCTATACAACGTTCCCTGAACGTCGCTAATTTTCTTTCAGTGAGCATGGTACGGTTAATGCAGCAAGATCGATTTCGGACATCCGAATACGATACCAGTTACTGTTTAAAAACAAAAGACATCGACTTTTCATGATTGCGGTACGTAGGTAAATGGGAGGGTGAATGTCAGTCAGCCGGGAACAAAATCTACAGATACGAAACTCTTCAAGATCAAGTTGCCAGACAACTACATAATCATTTAACATGACAGAGTAGCAACATGGTGCGAGAAATAAATGAACGAAATCTTGACGGCCTGAATTTTTCTACTAGTGTGTATTTTTAGTATTCTCTCAGCCATTGTATATGTGTTTTTCATCTGTTGGTGTTATTTTTGCGCCTTATGTGTTTCTTACGTAATTGTTTTCTTCTTGATACTTAAGTGGATAGTTCATTATACGCCTGTTTACAAAGAACATCATACAGATAGACAGGTTGTTCCTAAAAGTTGTGCAAGCAGGTACTTACATTTCTCAAAATCTACTTTACATGAGTATTTCAACTTCACAGAGCCTATTTATCATGTACCCTTGTGTATAAAGAGTAGATATTCAATATGAGATATAATAGATTATTATAGGCATGAACAGACGCATAAAAATCAGACTTAATTTTGGTGTTGTCTTATTTCCTTTCTTATTTGAAAAGGGCTTATGTTTCTGCCGAAAAGTTGTGCTGCTGTTTTCTCTTGTTAGTCAGCCACTTCCTCCTCTGCGACTTGCGATTGTTTATTTGGATTCATCCTTTTTTTGTATATGTTTTGTTGTGGGTTCTGTTAAGACTACCTTAACCTTTTAATAGTCTGGCTGTATATAAATGGACAAACTCAGATCAAAGATACAAAAACGCACCATTTCACGGACAATACCCTAGATTAATGGACACAGTTGATTAATCATGCTGATATATTTACCTGGAGATAGACTAGATATCATTTTCATCGAGGCCATTGACCATGCTCTATACAAACTGGTACACTTTTCTCAAACCCACCCAAGCCTCAAGCATGACATCAAGATATTTCACGGGTTCTGCTTATCCAGTACCTGAAGTTATTAGATCACTTCAATGACGGTAAAAATCGAATAAAAATGTATGTTGTGCACACTAAAATCACTTGACGCGGAGACGATATTCCAATCATGTTGAAATCGATCACAGATTGTGTTACGGTTGACTCGTACACTTTCAAGATTCGTGTGTTTTGGCTGCTGGGACGGTTTATGAGAGTGGAAAATTGAAAGAATTCATACACAGCTAGGAAACACAATAGAATTGCAAAATGGAAGATATTTAGGATACTACCGTGAAACCATATTTCCTCAAATGGGGTTAGATTTCAGTGTAGCAACAACAATGCTTTGTTTTAGGATAAGAATGAATTTGCCTATGAAAACCAGAGACGTAATAGATTATTAAAGACATTGTTGTATTTATATCCAGTGTTATCTTATTCGATAAACTCAGATCAAAGGTACAACAATTGGTAAAATTAATATTGGTCGACCAAAATGGGGCACATTTCACTCATATCATCCAAACCAAACATCCTTTAGCCCTAGGATATCACAGGGTAAATGAGAAAAAAATAGCTTTTCTTTCAGAGATTACAACATTTTGCACTTCAGGTGGTAAAATTTGGGTTCTAGGGACGAGGCTTTTAGAGATCGGGCCGTGGCCCTTTAAATCGTACTGGAGTAAACTTTTATTTCAATTATGTAAATGCATTTATATTCTATTATGAGCTATTATTTTATGGAAAAGTCCTTCGGGAAAGTAATTTTTCAATTTTGGCAGGAATTGTTTTGGTCGCAACATAAAAGGAGCTTTTTGGATCGCCATTTTGAATTGGTATAACCGATTTTATTTATTTTTTCTTGTTATGTGGTCGTGTATGTTGATGTATCTCATCAATGACCGGGTTTTGGGTAAGAAATTCCCAACTAGAGGAGACGGTACTAGCCATAGGACAAATGAAGAACAAGGCCGCCAGACTTGACAGTGCAATTACATCTGAAACACTCCAGAATGGTGGTGATGCAATGGTTAAGTTAGTTCATGGCTTTTGTACTGAAGTATACACCACTCTCACTCCACCCAGCCGATGGACCACTAGCGTCATTGTTCCTCTACCCAAGAAGGGAGACCTTAGTCTGATGACCAACTATCGAGGTATATCTCTTCTGTCAATTACTGCCAAGGTTTTACAACAAGATTCTTCTAAAGAGAATCAGAGATGATGTGGACCCCATCTTAAGAAGCAACCAGGCTGGATTTCGTTCTGGAAAAGTTGTGCCCAGCAGATCCATATCCTCAGAAGAATCATGGAAGGTTTCCAAGACTACCAGCTTCCTCTTACCGTCACCTTTATAGACTTTAAGAAGGCCTTTGATTCCATCAATAGAAAGGTTATGTTTGCTGTAATGCGGCATTATGGAATACCGGAAGCAGTAGTGAATGCCATAAGTGCGCTATACAACAACTCTAAAAGTGCAGTAATGGTCGACGGAAACATTTTGGATCCTTTCGAAGTCACCACCGGAGTTCTTCAGGGTGATGTTTTAGCTCCATTCCTTTTCATCATATTAGTAGACTTTCTACTGAAGAAGGCCACATCAGATTGTGACTCTGGAATTGTAACACACCCTCGCCGCTCCAGACGATACCCAGCCAAAGTTTTGAATGACTTGGATTTTGCTGATGATATTGCCCTGCTGGAATCCACTCTTCCGAGGGCACAGACAGCTGACCAATACTGCAGCGGCAGCAGAAAATCTTGGCCTCATAATAAGCATATCCAAGACAGAGTACATGACTGCAAATTTTCATCCTCATCCAACACTTCTACAAGTCTATGGTGAATCCATCAACCATGTGACAGATTTCAAATATCTTGGCTCCAAAATGGCATCTGCTGCAGGCGACCTAAAAGACGCCAAGCATTAGCGTGGAGTGCCTTCTGGAAGCTAGAATGTCTGTGGAAAAGTCCTCAATTATCCATCTCTGCAAAAGTTAAGTTATTCAACACTACCTGTGTGACCATCCTACTCTACGGCTGTGAATCCTGGGTGCTATCACAAGACATGGAAAGCAAAGAGATTTTTTTCTACTAGTGTGTTTTTGGTACTCTCTCAGCCATCGTATTTGTGCTTTTCATCTGTTGTGTTATTCTTGCACGTTATGTGTTTCTTACATAATTGTTCTTTCTTGTACTTAAGTGGAACATTTAACTATACGTCTATTTACAATGAACATTATACGGTTAGACAGGCTGTTCCTAAAACTTGTGCAAGCAGGTACTTCAATTTTTTTAAAAACTTCTTCACCAACTTTACTTTCAGCCATTCCCACCTCTGCGACTTGCGATTGTTTTCATTTGGATTCACACTTTTGTTTTGTTTTGTTTTGATTTTCTTTTGCAATCTCTCTGTATCCCAGGTGGATCCTTGTGTATGTTTTTTGTGGGTTCTGTTGAGACTGCCTTCAGCTTTTAAATAATATAAGTCTAACTGTATATAATCGGACAAACTCAGATCAAAGATACAACAACGCCCCATTTCACGGGCAATACTCAAAATTAATGGACAGAGTTGATTAATCATCCTGATATATTTACCCGGAGATGAATTGGATATCATTTTCAGTAAGGCCATTGACCATGCTCTATACAAACTGGTACACTTTCCTCAAAACCACCCTAGCCTCAAGCATGGCAACAGGATATTTCACGGGTTATGCTTATCCAGTGCCTCAACTTTAAAAAAATCGATAAAATGTATGTTGTGCACACTAAAACCACTTGACACGGAGGAGATATTCCAATCATGTTCAAATCGATCATAGATTGTGTTACGATTGACTCGTACACTTTCAAGATTCATGTGTTTTGGCTGCTGGGACGGTGGAAAATTGAAAAAAGTCATGCACGTAATAGAATAGCAAAATTGTAAGATTTTAGGTACTACCGTGAAACCATATTTCTTCAAACAGGCTTAGATTTCAGGGTAACAATTATGGTGGTTTGCTTTAGGATGAAAATTAATTTTAGAATAAAATTAGAGCTGAAGCATAAAAGACGACAACTAATTTCTATTTGATTTCTAATTGTAACACTTTCACATATACAGAGTGTACCAAAATGTAACATTCAGAAACTAATTTGAAGCGCATTGTGACTCATTACAAGTATCTTTCCTCCTCCCTGTCCCCTTCCAAGTCAGTGTTGAAGTCAATATGCAGCGCGAGATTGACCAAGTGTACCGAGAACCGTGAACCGAGAAGTGAACGAGATTGTAATTTGGTGCTTAAAGGCTGACTCAAAGATTTCCCGATTTCCCGCTACCTCCTTTTTTTGCGGCGATCGTCAGGTTGGCATTCATTTTTCATAAAAGGAAGTTAGGGATATAGAGCAATTAATGGCGGCAGGCTATCTTGTAAAATCTATAAATTGCTGCTACTTATGGAAAATAAGTGTTATGATTACCGGACTTACACATTCGTACATTCGGAAATAAATCTTTCAGGTTTTAACTTGCTCAATTGCACTTTACAGCTAAGTTACTTGATTATAATTGTGTTATGGCAAAAGCTTGAACATTGCTGGAAAATATCCAGAGCCTTCGTAATAAGTTTGATCTCTTAAATATTTTCCAGTGCTCTTAACATTATTGATATTCTTGGGTAATTGAGAGTCGGCTCACTGGTGTACTTATAGTGCAAGAAAATAAATAAAATAATGGTTTGGCCTGTGAAAATAATTGACAGAAACATTTTTGGTGTTGTTATACTAAGAGATTGATGAGAGGAAATAACATATCAAAAGTTCTAGAAGGTAAGTAGCGGGGAAAATGCATTGCAAGGGGCAAGGTTTGTAAAGGCGGAAAATATGAAGTAGGTATAATTGTACTGAAATCTATACCAATATTTTGGGTATAATCCTAAGGAACCAAAAAGGTTCGCCCTAACTGTGGCTTATAGTTTAATAGTTATGAGTCAAGATAAAGGTTCAAGGTCATCATGGGGTTATATTTTCAGAATGCTCCGATTCTTTTCAAAATGGTTTTCATATAGTCCCAAAGGTCCAGGAAATATAATACTTGCACACATTTCACCATTGGTCACGTAATTAGAGGTCAAAATGTAACAATGGTCTGCATATCCTATTGGTTTCATTAATACTTACATCTAATTTACATCTAAAATGTCAAATGCATAGCAAATTATGCATTTTCCTGTTATACGATACGACCAGACAAACAATTTAACCTATTTGATCGACATAGATCACTCTGAAAAATATTATCCCAGGATCCCTTGAACCGTATGAGCCTGAAATCCTGAAACTACGGACCGTATATATGGCAACAATACCTTTTTTTATCCTCATGATCAAATGAATAAGTTGGTGCAGGTTCAAAACGTTGAGCTGTTTTTACTTTTGCCCTGTACAAATTGTTTCTGTTGCAATTTTTAGGTCAAATATTTTCTTTGGCACTATTGTGATTAGTTGCATAGGTCGATTCACAGTTGCATGGTTCGCTCGCACATATCAAGGGAAGGACGTGGGTTCGAATCCATCTATTTTTGTTGATTTTATGTTACGTTCGCCTCGCCTGTGCCCAAGATGCCTAATCTTAAGTACATCAATATCCTTAGACATTACCACCAACAGCAGTAAATTTGAGCCAATTTTTTAGAAGATTGGTGTGCATTCTAACTTTTTACCCCAGGATTACCTTGAACGATTTTAAGGCCAAACTTCGCAACCTAGACCCTTTTTAAACCACAGCACCAGATGAACATTCTATTGTTTTACCCCGTTTACGAACATTACACATTTACCCCTGTTCATTTACTCTTTCTGTATTTCCTTGGAAAATGGTTCAACGATGCTCAGGTGTCATCAACACAATTTGAATCAGCGGCTCAAAATTGCCTAGAAACACCAAACGTTTCGTGCCGACTCTCTGCGAGAACATATGCAAGGCCGCCCCTATGGTCTTCCGCAGTTGATAAGGGTGTGTAAAAACCACTAACATTAAAGCTTTTAAAGAAGAATGAGTCGATTCGACTATTCTTTCTAACGGTCATTAAAAATACTATATTGTGGTTCTTTTATTAGTGTGCGTACCCTAACTCATTTATATAATTTTTATATAATCAAAAATAACACTAAGCAAAAATCACTTTTACTGTATATGTTATTCTTGTGACGATGAAGGTGAACTTCTAGAAGTACGTGTAGAACATTATTGAAATCATTCAAAACTCAACTGTCCAATGAGATTTAGCTGCCATTCATGTCAATCAGAAGGTTCACCTTTATTCAGATCCATTGAGGTTCTTTCAGATTATCAACAAGGAACATAAAATGTCCCAATTTTATGACATGAACACGAACACTTGACAATCAGGTTTCAATACAAAATTTGTAAACAAGGACACAATATGAAGAAGGCGAGATATTCTTCAGCATGTGTTCACATGACATAGTGCCTGAGGTTATTAACTTATATCAGTGACAGTCAAACAAATCAAATAAACCAAATCACTTGACAAGTGAAGATATTAAAATCATGCTGAATTCAATCAAACACAGTGTTAAATTGATTTTTATGATGCCATTAGGCTCTTGAAGTAGACATACATCTAAACTGCATACTATACATAAAGATGAAAATATTTTCAGATAAGTAAGAGTTGCGTACAGCAAAACGAGAGCTCTTCTATGCGCAATTTTTTTCCATTTCTTAATAACGTTGCTTTCATAACAGCTGTTAATGTCTGACAGACATTGTTTGTTCAATTAAGTTAGATACCCATTTTTGTTGTTTTGTATAAAGACAATCAATAATTCTGAAACGTTATGAAAGGAAAGTTACTAATTACCTTAGCCCTAAAGGTTTCTCATAAATTGGAGCACGGATGAAACAAGAAAAAGAGCCATTTTTTTCCATTTTAGTCCTTTTTTCAAGTACTCGACGAACTATATTAATGTGCTTCAGAGATAGGTCGCTAAATCACGTTTGCTTTACTTTTAAATAAAAATTACATCGGTCCTCGGGACAGCTGGTGTCGCCTGCCGTCGCAGATTGTGAATGATTAGGCCTAACATGGACCTTTGACCTTGATATGTGACCTTCAACCTCATCAACAAATGAGGGATCCCATGTTGCACCTATGATTAAGTTTGGTTCCAATTGAACTTCAACTTTTCAAATGAGGTCAATGGTCAATTTTACATTTTCAGCCTATTTTACAACTTGACCTCACATGGCCTTTGACCTTGGTATGTGGACTTTGACCTTGGTATGTGACCTTTACCTCATCAACAAATGAGGGATCCCATGTTGCACCTATGATTCAAGTTTGGTTCCAATTGAACTTCAACTTTTCATATGAGGTCAATTTTACATTTTCAGCCTATTTTACAACTTGACCTCACATGACCTTTGACCTTGGCATGTGACCTTTGACTCATCAACAAATGAGGGATCCCATGTTGCACCTATGATTCAAGTTTGGTTCCAATTGAACTTCAACTTTTCAAATGAGGTCAATTTTACATTTTCAGCCTATTTTACAACTTGACCTCACATGACCTTTGACCTTGGCATGTGACCTTTGACCTCACAACAAGTGGGACTGCATGTGGCAAAAAAAAACCACCCTTGTGGACCCAAGTTTGGTTTAAATCCATCAAAGTATGTGGTTTACATGCAATGTTAACCCTTTTTCAAAACAGAACTCAACAACAGGACATCATCAACAAAGACAACAACAACAACAGTGGACAAAATGATCCCTAGGTGTCTGTTCCTGCCTTAAGGCAGGGCGACACAAAAAGGGTAAGTTTGAATAGAAATAGTAGTCGGAATTGAGTAGTGCATTTGTGTTCTGTTAAACTTGTCATGACTATGTGTATCTTTTCCTTTTCTAAAAATATAACCTGGTGTCTAAGTTAGTTGCTGAAGTTAGTTCAGGGTTAACTGTGGTTGAAAATGATGCATGGGAACAGTATGAATACAGAACATACCTAGCTTTTCCATTTTTCTCTTTTTAATTGTTACTTCGCGTGGAATAAAGGAGAGCGTATTAAAAGCATGTCAACAACATTAGCAATTTCTACAATATTACCCTATCTGTACACTGGTGTCTAAGGTTTTAATGGGAGAACGTGAATGCCATGCAGAAGGTGCACTCTATACTTTAGTGAAGTGCAAGGTTATCGAGGAAACTTTATAGTACGGTGGCTCTGAAGGGTCATTCCGATGTGGTTTAAAATGCTTCTTGAAGTAAAATGGTTAATGGATTTTCTTGAAACTTGGTGACATGATGTTAAAGGGTCCACTAGGGTCACATATTTATTTTGGTAAAACGCTTAAAATGGCGTGATTTCCCAAGTTATTCTGAATTATCCGTGAGGATGGGTGGCTCATATTTGATATTTAGGTTTACGATCATTGTGCCCAAAATAAGCTGAGAGCTCTTCGTTTACAGGATGGCGTGGTATTTGCCAATGTTGTTCAGAATGACCCATAAGGGCTTGGTTATTTTGGGCGTTCAAGGACAAAAGCTGGTCAAGGGTCATTTGGGGGTCATTGTGTAAAAACACTTAAACGGTTTCTTCATTTCATAGAATTGGCGCGGTGTGTTTACAAAGTCATTCAGAATGATCCTTGAGAGCGGGTCATGCGGTGCGTTCGGCAGGGACAAGGGGTCAAAGGCCATGTGTGGGTTATTTGAGGTCATTGGCGAAAAACGTTTAAAATGCTTCTCCTAGCATAAAAATGTCCTTTACCAAGTTGCTCACAATGATTCTTGAGAGCTCTTCAATTCGAAGATCGAGTTACTTTATACACAATGCACGGGCCTCGGGATCCTTAAAGGTGCAACGAGAGATTTCACACATCGGGTGTCCCTAAAAAAAATCAAAAGTACTGATTTTTGCCCTGATGTAAAGCTTTCCGTCAAAAATATCCCCATCTGAAAGGAGTAAGCTGAGAAATGTTTCTTTGGTACAAAAAATGTGAAATTTTCAATTTCGTATAGGAGCAAATACAAAATTCAGCCTATGTTTGATATTCAACCTTTTTTCTCTCTTTTAATACATTTCTGTAGCCAAATACAGAGAAAAAATCTATTGACGGTGTAATCTATATGGAATTACTATTACGGTACAATATTTTGGTGCCTCAAAATCTCTCGTTGCACCTTTAAGCTTCTGGTTTTAGTTGTCATCAAAGCCTTTTCATAACCTTTCAGAGCTCAGAGGGGTCACTCAGGCAGAATAGTGCGACCAACTTGTTGGAGATGCAAGGAATAACTTTTCGTCGGTGTATCTTTGACTTTTAAAAATATGCCTTTGTCTTTAATTCATATTTAAAGAATTTCAAGACTGTCTTTTTAAAAATGAAGAAGTTATATAGTCCATGCTTATAAATTCCTTACAATTATGCTTTAATAGCAAACACAAACCTTCCATTCCAAAATTAAGCACCTGTAACCTCACTTGACATACACGTAAAAGCTTACGTGCGTATTATGTTCAAAAAATGTCAACAGCCGTTCATGTGTTTAAATACGAGAAGGGCTTATAGGTGAGAAGTGCAAGATCAACACATCAAAAATAAATGGTCTATGGGGTACTTTGTACTATTTTCCTTTGTACATTGGCTTTGTATATTGTATTATAATATTATGAGATACTCTGCGGCGTGACTGTGTCACATCTTTGTCAGTAGTATTCCTGCTACCGACCAGGTTTCAATGCCATTTTACCCCAAGTCATCTATTTTAAGACGTCTAAAAATTTACTGAAATTAAGGATAGTGAAAAATGACGTTACTTTGCAAATAAAATAAAAGGTGACTTCATTGAGGATTTTGCCTGCAAAATATATGTAAAATTATTTCATATTTACTCCTTCAAAATTTCTTATATTAGGGGTAAGAAAAGAATTAGGATTTATCAATCGAATGAGCTGTGTTAAGGTTTGACAAAAAATAAAAGCAGCTTGATTATATAGATCTCATTTTGAGCTTGTGTCATCCAGAAGGACTAGAAAAAAATAAAGTTTAAGATGTTAAAGCTGAAACAACGTCTTATAAGAATTATCTCATGTGTCTACAGAGATTTTATGTGCTCATATAGTGGGTCCCCTCGTGAAATTATATTATATCAGTCGGGATATCCTGGGATTTTTCCAGAAAAAGCGTGATCTCGATGTGCTTAAAAGGCTGCAGGGGTAGCACGCTTATCTCGAGTTGAATCCTTTAAAATCATTACAAAAAATAATTGAGTTTTGATCCATTGAGAATTTCATTCACCATGTTTCATAACTTTGCATGATAATTAAACATGAATCTGCACAAATAGAAATTGCGAGCGCAGAAATTTTCGGCAATGCAGCTTACAGGTAATACTTTACACCTCTAGCATACGACATACGGTATTTCAGTTTACGGAAACGTATGTTTTGAGTCCCCAAAATAAAATAAATGGTTATAAGTTATGCACAAAAATGCATTTTCAACCAACTTTACAATATATTGAAGTGAAGAACTTCAATTTTCAAAACTAGAGTTCAAGATTGTCCCAAGTTGTATGACTTCAAAATTTGAAGAAAAAAAATAATTTCTTCGAAATGTTTGTTCGAGAGCACGTGTGGTCTAGGGAAAAGTGCAGGACTCATGATCATTGAACCATTAAAATCGTGAGTTCGAGCCCCATTGTGGTCAACGTGTTTGTGTCCTTTGGGCAAGATACTTAGTCTCAATTGCTTCCTTGGCCCAAGCGATAATTGGGTAGCTGTTATGGGGGATATTACAGTCCAAGTGCTGATAGAGTTGTGTGCCTGGCCAGCAGCCACCTTGATGAAGCGAAATGACGATTTGGTAGTTTGCGTTTTGACGATTTCCTGATGGCAGCGGTAATAATAATTGGCAATCGCGCCTTGAGCACCCTGTAGGGTGGATATGTGGGCGTTATAAATCGACATTATTATTATTAAGTTCTGAAATCAATTAAAACAATATAAATAAGACAAAAAGATTGATAAGCATTCATGTCAACTGAAAAAATTCAAATCTACAAAATAGATCAGTGTGTATGCGTGATGGGTGTCTGTGTGTGTGTAGGTATGTGTGTGTGCGAGCGTGTGTGTGTGTGTGTTTGTTTGTGTGCGCGCGTGCGTGTGTGTTTTTCCGCTTTGCATCTGATTATCGTCACAATTATTTTGCTTTAGATGGCGCTTGGGCTGAATTGAATATGTTTCTGACCGATTCTTACTACAATAGAATCCCTCCCCAAATAAAAACTTGATCCATCAAAGTCACTCTTGCGTACAAAGCGTCATGACACCATTAACATCCAGAAAACAAGAACACATTTATGGAACATGACAATAGAGCTATTGGACAGGTTGTGCTTGTAAAGTGCCCGTACTCATTAGCCTATTTTAGTGATGGTAAAAATCAAATAAAGAGGTTTTTCGTCTTGATTGAAAACACTTGATCTAGAGGAATTACTGGTCGTGTGCGTAGCACGGCTAGAATGTGACTGTCATGCTACTGACACTTTCGACAGAGAATCATTTGAAGATGTTCTCTGAGTGTGTTGGGATAAATTCTTGAAATGTCACGTACTAACAAGATTATAAGTAACATATGAGAACAAATTGGTTGGCTCCCTCTATATACCAGCGATGAACCGTGGTTATGACGATATGTGCAGTACAGATTTGAAAAATACATGCGTTCTCCTGCTCCAGTATGAAAGTCGTGATAATTTATTTTTCAACATTATATTTGGAAATGAAACTCACCAATGTCATAACACGTTTTCACTGCCAGTATTGTCAAAATTGCACGGATTCTCAGTTGTGGCTTCTTTCGCTTATCAAAAATAAACAACATTCCTTTGTTTCAACAGTAAATAAAATTAAACCTGGTGTGTAAAATTAAACAACATTGGGCTTGATTTGATTTCTATAAACAGGAGCTTTAGACAGGGAGGGGTCACAAAAGGATTGAACAAATATGTTACAAGTATTAGAAACTCTGCTATACGACAGTGTTAAAAACTTATATTGTTATGAACAATCATTGTAGCCACACCACGACGCACGAACTCCATGTTTCCCCAAATAACGACCACACTGACGAAGGTCACGGTGACCATGACAACCCGTTATTCCGAAGGGTCTTTATTCCAAAAGACCGTTAATCCGAAGGACCGTTATTCCGAATTTTACATGGGGACCGTTATTCCGAAGGACCGTTATTCCGAATTTTGCAATAGGTCTAAGCCCTAACTCTAACCGCAAACCTAACCCTAAACCCTAACCCTACACTGCGAAAATGTTGTGTAACTATGCAATCCTGCAGTTGTTGAGTATTTAAATTTTAACCAACAGTTGATTAACTTTTATAACAAACCAGTATATATTTATACACATATACCCCATATACTAGTACTTTCAAGCTCTTAAACCCATTCCCTCTCAATTAAAGCTGCTGGTAAAAATATTACTCAACAGTCAACAACTGCATAAACATTCAACGGTGTTGAGCAAATTTTAGTCGACAATTGCAGGATTGCATAGTTACATATTTTTTTCGCAGTATAAACCCTAACCTAAACTCTAACCCTAACCGTAATAGCGGTCATAATGTAAAATTCGGAATCACAGTCCTTCCGGAAAAACGCCCATTTCTAAATTCGGAATAAAGGTCTTTCGGAAAAACGGTCCTTCGGATTCAAGATCTTACTGCTTAATTCGGAATAACGCACCTATGGCTAAATTCGGAATAACGGTACTTCGGAATAACGCACCTATTGCTAAATTCGGAATAATGGTCCTTCGATAATACATGCAAAACACTTTCTATAATAAATAATGGAACTTCAAACTTAAGATATATGTCAAAAGTAGGAGCGGGTTATGGCCAGTCCCAGTAGTTTGAATATGTTTCGTATTTATCGCTATGAGAGGAAGAAAAACATTTCAGGGTAGATATTGCAAAATGCTATTAAATATTTCAATAAAATATTATCAGGAAACTTCTTATGAAAGCAAAAACGAGGTCATAGTGCCTTGCCGCAGAACTGCTTCTACTCTCTGGTTTATTCTCTGATGTGCATGCTGAACGCATGACAGAGAGTCGCTCAACACCCTGAACACCCGATGGGTGGATACGCCGCGTGAGAGATTGTTCTGCTTAAATTGAATTCTATATTCAATATGACTATGGGTTTTGGAAAGTAGAATTTTGAACTTCAAAGAAATTTCTGATCGCACCAAAATATTTTCTGCCCAATGCTGCGTGGATCAAGGCATAAAACTTGCAAGTAAATGTCAAACACGCATGAGGTGAGGGAATGAACCAAACGATTAAAGAAAGTCAGACAGGCCTAAAATCAACTATAACATTTCGAAAGTGAGATGGTTGAAAATGTCAATACGTTACACTCAAGAAAGGAAAAGTAATTATTTTTGCCAACTGCGCACCAAAGACCCCCCTTAAAATCAAGTTCCCATGGGGCTAGTGGGAATATTCTAGTTCAATGCATATTCCGATTAGTATGTTTTAATTTACTTTTCATCCCATCTCTCTAAGACAAATCGGTTTTGAAAAATTCTTGAAACAACGATGACATGTCATTAAAATTCACTTTGGAAAAAATCAGCGATTTAGTCTAGAAACACTATTTTTAGAAGTATATTTTAGAAATGCTCTTTTAATTTTATCAATTAGAAAATAACTGTTTGCATTTTCACAAATAATTGTGGAAATTTGAGATCAAAAGCTCATTTACTCTTTGAGATATTACTTTTTAAAATGGAAAAAACAAATATTGCAGGTCGAGAAAACAATAAAATACATAAGAAATATCAGAAATTTCACTTTGCGAAGTTATATTTTCGACTATAACTTTTGAACGGAAAAAAAGCAAGAGAAAGGTATTTTTTTCCTCAATTTCAATTTTTAATTTTTATTTTTAGCCTTCAGAAGTGGTAATTCCACCTTAATAAAAGTTCGTCGTTTTTCTAGTGGAAAGCATCAGAACGGTATACCAAATACACAAACTACGTTGGGTTGAAAATGCAATAGTACCTCTGAGTGAAGAGGGTTGAACCTCCTGGTTTATTTTCCCCCGGAGCAGCCGTCGCATATAAAATGTTAAAAATGGACCTGGCTGGATTCGAACGGGCATAACTTCGTATCACCTACGCCCGCAGGGCCCGCTCTAATCAACTCAACTAAGCCGCAGGGGCACGATCATATGGAAGCATTAGATTGAATTAACACGTCATCTCTTCTTCTATCGTATACCACAAACGAGGAAGGATTAGATCTCAAGGTTGTGATTCAACAGCCAATCCTTGTGGAGTCATCAACTTCAGCCAGATCCAGGACACCATGTGTAGGATGGTGGAGGAGGCGACATGCATTGATGATGTGGTCTGCTGTATATTCAGCCTCTCTACACTCACATACTGGACTCCGGAACCCCATAGGTGAATGCTGTGTTTGCAGAGGCATAGTTCTGTGCGCAAGCGGTTGACTTTTATCCAAGCTTGGCGTGGACGATCAGATCCTGGACTGGATTCTCTCAGAGGTGAGTTTGACATCTTCCATCGCTACTTCCATTCATTGTCAGTCCAGTGTGATGTTGACTCATTGGTTCGTGAATATTGGATCAAACCGTGTACCTTTCGGATGAATGGGTGCCCTGACTTTATGCGAAGTGTACGGGCATCTCTCGTGATGGTATCATGAAGGCGGTGGTTTGAATTTAGAGCTCGTCGAGTCAGAGCCATGGAGTGAGAGTCTCTCCTCGGGCGAACTAATGGGATTCCTGAAGAACTTGGAGCTGGTCTATAGTTGCTGTTTGGATTCAGCCAGTGATGGTTCGCAAGAAAATGTTCAGGCTTGATCCACCAGATGTGTATGGGCACTCCTGCTCCAGAGAGGTGTGCCGTATTCTGCAGGGGCGAAAACCAACGCCGGGGTTGCAGTGCGCAGGGGGTAGCGCTAGCTCCTCAGCCAGTCCCAGTGGCGTGTGCCCCGCGCTGCTGTAACATTGTCGCGAAGACCTGTCAGATGTTGCAAATAGATCTGTAGAGCTTCACTCTGAGGTAAGTTGGAGTTGGAAACGTGAGACATCTGTTGTTAACTATGACGCTGAGCTCTGGTTTCGCCTCATTATTACGTAAATGGAAAGCTGCAGATGCTGTTTTCCTTTCGCTGAACTTGAGGCGCCAGTTTCTCAGGTATGTTGACAAGATGCCGATGTTCTTGCTGAGGACACTCTCAATGGTTGTCCATTGCTTGCCCGTAATCAAAATGGCCAGGTTGTCTGCATAGCCATACTTCTTTGCTGAAATCTCAGGAATATCATAGATGTACATATTGAAAAGCAGAGGGGCCAGCACAGATCTCTGTGGGACTCCATCTTTGAGACGACGGAGTCTGCTGTGCTAGCCATCGCTGTTCTTCACGACGAAGCTCCGGTTTGACATTAGGTTCAAAGGGGTTTAACGGCGAGGCCCATGTGTAAAACAGTAATAAAAGCAGCCGTGAGATCCACGAAAACAGCCCCTGCCGCCCTGTTTGTCAAAAGAGCCCTCGATGTACTGAATGAGGAGGGCGGCCTGATCCACATTTGACCTACCCTGGTGAAAGCCTGTCTCCTATGGCGGTAGCTGAAGGTCAATGAACCGTGCATGGACCAAACGTTCCAAAAGCTTATATGGAATGCACAGTTGGGAGATGGGCCGATAACTCTTTGGGTCGTCCTTGGGCTTGTTAGGATTTGGAAACGCAATCACAGATGCCCTACGCCAGATCTTCAGAATTTTGCAGATTTTGATGGAGGATGGCAGGAAGAGGCGAAGCCAATGAGTGACATTGTTGCCAGCATGAAGTAGGAAATCGGGATGAATAGCGTCGAGTCCGGGATATGGAGCCTTGATTGCTTTCAGGGCTAAGGCAAATTACTCTGGTGTGACAAGGCCGTATAGGTTGGCATTCTGACCGTCTGACTTCCAGAGCCTGAGATCTTCCTTAGCTACACATTTTAAACATGCAGTTCTGGATCAGCTGTGATGCAATTGCATTGGCACTAACAGGGCAGTTGTCCGAGGATGAAGTAGACCTGCCTGTGAGTTTGTTGACGGTGCGCCAAGTTTTGCGACTGGACTGAGCCCAGTTAATTGACTCAAGAGTTTCAGCTCAGTGTTCCCGGGGCTTCTCATTAAGCTATTTGCGAAATGTTATTCAGTTGGGCATTGGTGAGACCTTCAACATTCAGTTAGTAGAACAGTAACGCATTTACCTACGACGGCAGAAAAGGACGTATAGCTGGGTGCAGGTCGTTACTCCGGTGTAAAAGGAGATATGGTCCGGCAGAAACCATAGTCCGCGCTTCATAGACGACAACGGAATAAAGCGTGAAACTAATATTGCGTGAAGAGTCAACTGAATCGATTGCCCTATCGTTCACCATTGTTGGCGGACTGTGAGACCGGACGACTATATCTCCTGCCACACCGGTTCTAAATATCAATCTTAGCGCTCGTTTGGTGGCTAGATATCCACATTTGTTGAATCCAGAAATTTGTTTGCAATTCAATCAGATTCAACCAGGGAGACCACGTGAAGGTTAAGACATCTTACCGTAACATTTACTTTTGACTTACTTCACTCAAAAGAAAAAAAGGATATACGTTCGAATAACAATGTAGATTGTGTCGGCATGGGAGTTGTTGTTTTTTAATTATACGTAAAGAGTCTTCAATCTATTGGCAAATTGACTAAAGATGAGGCTAAAGGATCTCAGTATAAAAGTGTGGATTACTTAGGGCATATAGCTTCACACCAAACTTGTGTTTTTTTTTCATAGTTGGACAAATTCCATTATTATACGGGATTTTTTCGGAATGATTCCCCAAGGGCAGGAATTATTTTGTTTTCGTAGCCATGAGAATTGATTGCCATTAACCACAAAGCTCCGTTTCTGAACATAATGTGAAATTAGATAAGTCATTCAGAAATGCTATTAAAGCGAAATTGCCGGATGTAGGAAAAACAAGGTTAGATAGTGCGACGTCCCAGTGTGACCTCGCAGGTTTTCTTCAGTAAAGTAGAAAAAGACAGACTCATTGCTTTCTAACGCCGCGCCGTGAGATTTGTTTCTACGAAAATAACAAAATGCTACTGAAAATTATATTGGCGGGCCCCACACAAAAACCTGCAAAACGGCATATATGTTTTTAATAATGATATTAAAAGCTGAAGTAATGCCTTTGAACAAAAAGCTTTACTGCAACAGAATGCTTCGCATAGATTTTCGGGTTCAGAAGCTTATTCATTATTATTATTATTATTACAAAGGGGTTTTCACTCCCGTTGGTGCCCAAGGGGGTGGGGGGGGGGGGGTTCCATGGGACCACCCCTACGGAAACCACTTTCCCGATGGAATTTTTTGCACAAAATTTATACCACATGTGGGGATCATAAGACAACCCCAAATCAGCAATAATTTTGTTATTTTGGGTGCAAATTAGGGGCACAACATTGTTCAAAAGACGCAAAAATTGGGCAAAAAGACGAAAAATTCAAATGTGCCTTGCGCATACATCAAACATTTTGAAAACTTATTTTATGTTGATATCTATTCTAGAAGACCCAAATTAATATTGACACAAACCAGGCAGTTTTTAGGGACCTGTATTTTTTACGGGTGTTGCAAAATACACGTCATTTTCTCATAGAGTTTGTACAGTAACGGTTTGGCAACGTACATGATGAAATCGTTTGTTTTCAGCACATAAAGGGTAATTATTTTTAATGTTACTAATAATTATTTACTTACATGTATATGTGAACTTATATCAGCAAAAAAAAAATTGCTTTGGTTCTCGGTATCTTATTCTTTATTTTAAAAAAATATTCTCAAAGACTTCCGTTAGTGCCAGGGGGGTCCATGGGACCCCACTATTATCTCATTAACGACTTGTCGATTTTAATTATTTTGGTATGAAAAGAAGCGCATTAAAGTCAGACAATTACAAACAATTTCGGCGCAAAAATCCCACGCGTAAGCGGCCAGCGCGAAAACAAATTTTGGGGTCCCTAGGAACCCCCCCCCCCTTGGTCACTTAAAGCAAATTATAGTACATTTTTTTGAAGAGCGCCCCCAATTTTTCAAAAATCTGGAGATTTTACACGGTTGCATTGGTAACTGGCTAGTAAAACATACCTGTGAAGGTTAAGTCGAAAATGTCTATGTGTCACAAACGAAGGAATTTTGTACTAGAATAATTATTATCGGGGATCCCCGATAATAATTCACGGGTTGCTGGAAAGGCCTTCCAATGTGAAATAGCCGGGAAATAGCGCCATGTACGTGTCTACGCTCATCCATTAGTTGCATTAATAGTTCAGGCAAGTCACGTTAGAGGTTATTTCTAGAGGGGCACTATTTCATCATGGAAGGACTAACGTAGCATTTCCAGCTCTGCCGTTAAGTCCAATCTGGGATCCCAATTCTACTTACAAAATCGATTATTTTGTGATAAATATGCATTTTTAAGCATTCTCGTTCGCAGGTATAGTTTCATAGACACGTACCAAACGTAACTGGAAACAATATCAAATTTTGAAAATTGGGGGCGCTCTTCAAAAATGTGCTAATGTTGCTTTAAGTGTTAAGCTCAATATCAGCCAAAATTAATTATTCATCGAACTATGACCCATTAGGTAAAACTCGTCGTACATTATATATTGTAACGTGATTTTTCGAAAGTAGTAAGGCGCTGATTCTCAATTACTCTTCTCTACCACAGGTGTAGAAATGGGTACAGGTGTGAAAGTATTCCGCCGGGAGCCAAGTCCGGCCTCCACAGACGACAACGGAATAAAGCTTGAAACTAATGTTGCATGAAGAGTCAACTTAATCGAGTGCTCTATTCTTTACCGTTGAGCCGGACTATGAGTAGGACGGATATATTACTTCTACACCTGCATTATTCAATGCTGGGAAAGGTAACAGGAATCGCTGTAGAGGAGGTGTAGCGGTCCCCCTACAGCAATATTATATAGTGGAGTCTGGCCAATCGCTTCGAAAGAGGGATGGACACTCCGTTCCTGTGTACACAGGTCCGTCCCCTTTTTATAGGTCACTAACTACCAACACAAACTATGCAGAAATCTCACAAATTTGAAAATTGGGGGCGCTCTTCAAAAATGTGGTATTATTGCTTTAAGAATTCAAAAATTAGGATTTTCATTGTTATCGGATTGGGGTTAAGGTTAAGTGTAATGTAAGGTCAGAATGGAACGTGTCATCAGCCTATTGGACAAAACTGCAAGTAACACGTAGCAATAAACATTTAGCACAGAGACAATGTACAAATCAATCGCCACTGTATACTGCCTAGCATACATGAAATGATATTTAAATCTCATGAAATTGAGCACCATTGCCAATATTATCAAATGTACATTACGCATACTTTTACAAATGACCTGGAACTCTGACCATCTTGATGGACAAATCATGTTATTTCTCTTTGGACACAATATCGTACATGAGATTTGTGTATATAATTAAGAAACAAATTCCATGTTTTGTCGCGATTATTGCGTGAAAGTTCCTTCAGGTGTTAAAGCAATCGCATGTATTCCGATACTTCTTGCCTCAATATCTCTAAACGCTGTGATGAATTATTGAGTATACATGAGTCCATACCGAAATGTATTGAGGGGAAATTTTTAAAGCAAATGAGAAGGCACAACGGGTTGAAATGTCCTGCTACAATACTGCAATATGGGTGGTTGAATATTATGAACAGTACACATTTAGACAAGAAATTATACAAGGAATTAAAACAATCTTATATGGCAATTTTTTGATGACTTTAACGGCTTTATAGAATTTAACAAGGATGGCTGAAATTGCCTCATTGAACTTTTAGTGTGATACTTACATAGATGTCATAAGCGGCAGGACACAAGATAAACATATTGGGCGATGTCCAGTGTCAAACGTACATGAAGGGATGGAGAAATTGAGGAAAGCACTTTTCTGCGAATGAGGGGTAGGGGTCGGGTATGCTTCAAGATTTCCACCCGCGCCGATTCCTTCTTCAAGCTGATTTTCGTCATGTTCGTATCGTATATCTAACTGAAGATCTTCTCATGTTACGTGAAAAATTATACCAGTGATTTTAATATTAAGTTATGAGGTCAACAAATTTCCTTAAGTTGTATAAAGTCTTTCCACCAGCCATTTGACCTTTTGCGTAGTTTCACTCAATTGTTTTAATTGTAAAAATTCTCGAGTATGATACATCAATCTTGCCGGCATCTGGACATTACACCTGTAAAAACATGATATAAACATGAGACGTGTAAGACAGGTGAAAAACAAACCATTTAGGGATTGGGCATAACTCCCAAGTAATACTTCGTTATTGGCAAGCGATATCCACCCAAAGAAACTAGTGCAATGTGTTAGAAAAGTCCTTGAAGAACAGTTGGCATGCAGTTAGGTATTATAGGCGGATATACAAGAAAAGATCCAAGGGTCCGCGACACCAACTTTTTTTTTTCCACCACTATCGTTTTGGAACCCCGTATCAACCCGTATCTGCCCTGGCGTACAACGCATCACAGACGCCCAGATGATCATCTCGCCAATCATTAGACAAATACACTGCGGTTTCGCTGATTTCAATCAGCCTGGACATATTTACAAAAGCGAGAAAAAAAATTAGAAACTTGACATCCCAAGGAGTGTAGGCTCCTTATTAGTCGGGTCCAGGTCATTGGAAAACCGCGAAAGTCACGGCGCATTATGAGATGGGAATTGATGTTAGATTTTGCCTGTTTTACAACCGTTGGCTCGAAATTTGTCGTCTTGAAATCTTCGAGGACATGAGTTCAAAACAGTTCTTTTTTCTTACAAAGAAGAGACACAAGATTCTATCTATTTTGGACCAAATTCAAGTCCACAATTGCTGACAAAACTAAAATAAAATACAATTATCAGATACCTGCCAGCATTTCATATAGATTACATTTTTCAGAAATTGCCACGAGTTAATTGCGTAAAAAAGGACAATGTGAACCGAACCTGTGGGGATATCACGGTCCTACGGGGTCTGGAGTCAACAACGCCAACATGGGATCAAATCTCTAGAGCGTTGCCGCACGAGGTAATATAAAAGTATCCGGACCCCGTAGGCATTTGATGAATTAAACCAAACCAATAACAAGACCTGATTGGCGCTCCACGGACCATGTCAATGCGTATATTGGATTTTCAATTCAATTAATCATGCCTATTGATTGGATATGCGAATCGGTTGTTATGTCAATATTTAATAATCATGGCAAAATTCCCGCATTTGGGAGTAATGGACTAAAGACACGACCCACTTTTTCGTTTTCTTTTACAAGCACCCTGCAATTAAATGATACAAATCAAATGAAACGTCACTTTGAGCAATTTTCATTATGCGATTTTCAATTGCTCGTTGTGTGCGATAATAACATGTGCGCGAGACAAGATCTATTACTTATTTAAATGTGTGGTGTACTCCGAAGCGACTGACATCGTCAGCGCAATAAATCCTTGAGGGGATTGGTGCCAACAACAACAACAAGACCCACGTTTTTTCGATGAAATCTACTTTGATCATGAAAGCGAGAACATCCGTCACTTAAGACTTAGTATCTTTGACCATTGGTCTCATTACGTATATCGCTTCACGCTTCTCTGAAATAATGATTGGTCATTAATGTCAATCATACAGAACTATTAAGGGATTTATTTATATTTTTATTTACTGATTTTTTTCCCTCCCTCTCACTATAAAATGTACTAAGATTATATCAATATCAAGGACTGAGAAGGATTCAAAACAGCTTATAAGCTACATATACTGGAATACTCCAATTTGGGTTTGTTTTGTAATTAATTAAATAAAGCTCATGCACAGGACTCGAGCTCAACTTGTGTAGGAAGAATTGCTCTATTTATGAATGTTGGTAAATGCTGTTGTAAAAAAAATAATAATGCTTCAATCATGTCCAAAACATCTTAAACTCTTTGTCCAGCGTCAAGGAACAAAACGGCATTGGTCTATGCTTTGAAATTGTTCGTTACCACCATACGAGCAAAATGTGGTAAGGAGATCCGAAAGTCCAGGATCAGCTGTACTGTTTGCAAGTTCCTTAATTAAAGGCTCAAAATGTTTGTGTCAATCAAGTATTAAGAACAGCAATTATTCCACTTAAAAATACGGGGTTCAATATGCACCAACTAAGAATGGCACTTCTATCTCATACTCAGAAACAATGCAAGAATGATACAGATGATCTAGCTAACCACTCCACAGCTTGGACTCACTGGCCATACAGGAAAACCAAAATCCTCAAAGCCAACAAAACCAACCCAGCTAGTTAACTTAATGGAAACCACTGGAAGAGTGACAAGTTTCACTTACCTTGGCGTGTCATTGACAAGCAAGGCGCTAAAGATGCTGATGTAAAAGCAAGAATTGGCAAAGCAAGGCCAGCATTCTCACCACTGAAAAATGGAATTCTAGTGAAAGGCTGACCTTAAAATACCAGTCAGGCTGTTTTAACATCAAATGTGAATCAATTTGTTGTATGGGGCACAAACCTGGAGGAACCAAGGTGGATCCATCAGAAAACCTGCCTCTGAGATTCTTAAAGTATATTGGCCAAACACAATTAGCAAAAGACCAACCAACTCCCAGTTGAAGAAGAAATTACTAAAGAGGTGGGGTTGGATTGGACATACCCTACGAAACCACATCAAGCACCACTAGACAGGCACCGCCTGGAACCCCAAGGCAACGGAAGAGAGGACGCCAAGAAACACTCTGGCGACGGTCACTGAGGCAGACACAAACTTAGGGGATGCAATTGGCAACAACTGGAGACGAGGCACGAGGATTCGAGATGTCTGGCGTGACTTGCCAATGGCCTATGCAAGCTCCCATATTTGTTAACTGCACATTAAGTAAGTAAGAATAAATGACCCTATTGTGTTAAAACCACTAATTTTTAGAGGTGAATATGACGACGAAGGAGTCATTTTAACTCAAACGGGGTCAATTTATTTTTAGACGGTGCATACTTGACCCCCGTGGTCTTTAAGTGGTTTGAATAGGCGTTTTTCGAAAAGTTCATTCGCGACTACATGTTATTTCAATTCGAAGCATTTTGGAACTTGACCATCATTTTTACCATGTATATATATATATATCTGTGTAAGGAAACAAATTTAAGATACCTTCCATTAATTGTTTCCTTCCTTGATGCTAGACGAAAAATTTGAGATATATTATTAGTTTGACACGATAAAGCATTTGTTATTGACCCATTATTTTTAAATTATTTGTTCTCATTTGGCGTACTTGCATTATAATCATTCGAACCTACTCGGTACTCGTGTGATTTATTCCATTAACGGAATAAAGTACATGATATAGAGTAGATACATAGGGTATAATAATTATAGTTATGCCATTAATTTATTTTACGCCATTTATTTTATTTAGGACGTGACACGATAGCAATATGGAATGTTGAATCTAAACCTTAGACCATCAAACCTTTTGAATCTTTTAGCTGAATAAACTCGCTCGGCTCGCGGTTTATCTCTACTCAAAGTTACAAAAGATTTATCGCTTACAGGAAAACTGAAAAACCTTGTCTGACACAGATTAAAAGTGCAAGAATGGCCGACAATGATTAAAAGTGCAAGAATGCTTCTTCAATAATGTTTACATTAGAAAACAGGTAATAATCGGTATTCTTTTGAGGACAGGAACTATCCACATGGGGATACGAATTAAGCATAATAATATAAGATGTTGTTCCGCTGGACGGAAAAATAAGTGAAGTATTGTGGAAACATAAATTACGAATAAGGAAGGTCAACTTTCAAAATTCAAATATTACGTTGGGACTTGTTGCACAATAAGGGTTATTGTGTATAGGGATGTTATGTTTTATTTCTGACAACAAATTCTTAATTCAAATGTTAAAAGATGTATTATGATCAGCTCAGACAACAATCACTTTGTAGGGTTATCAACGAGAATCCCATTCTAGAAGTTTGGGGAAGAAGGTTTGAAGATGTTTTTATATAGTTTGAAGGGTGCTGAATCAGAATTTTCAGGGTCCAGCCTCTGGGAAATGTGGGGAACTTTGTAAAATAAGGGGGTAAAATTAGTACAGGGGTAAATTTGAAATCAGGTCAAATTGTGTTTAAATGTACACCAATGTATTTGTCACATTATATGGTTTAAAAAAGGTATAGTTTGTATAGGTTCCGACCTTTATTTACTCTGCTATAGCCCTGATATGGTTCAAGGTCATTCTGGGGCAAAAAAAATCCAGTGCTCAGATTTTGTTGCAGAAAATTAATTTCATTTCTTTGGGCGACAGCTCTGTATACAATTTGAGGTCAAGTTTTGGTGACCCCTATAAACCACTGTAGACCCTTGTTACATTTTGCCCATGAATTACGAAACCAAATGCCTAACATTGTAATATAAGGCAAGACGAACAATTTGACACCATTTTCAACGAAATCGGAGCACTGGGTAACGTTTACCCCCAGGATGACCTTGAACCCTAATAGGGCTGTACCTGTTTAACTAAAGGTCGGAACCTGGACAAACTATACCTTTTTTAATCCTTATAATGAGACAAATACATTGGTGTACATTTAAACACAATTTGACTTGATTTTAAATTTACCCCTGTACAAATTTTACCCCCTTATTTTACAAAGTTCCCCACATTTCCCAGAGGTTGGACCCAAAATTCTGATTCAGCACCCTTCAAACTATAGAAAAACATCTTCAAACCTTCTTCCCCCAAACTTCTACAATGGGATTCTGGTTTATAACCCTAATAACTTTTTAAAGCCTATGAACCTTCGCATTATTTCAAATAAAAAGAGGCGTGAATTATTAGCAGGAAATGGGCTGAAGAAGTTGCTACTAAAATGTTATAACAATAACTTATTTTCTGGCTACAAAGAAATAACAAACTAAACACTTCTTTCTTTAAATACATGAGAAGTAAAAATTTACACGTCTGTGTTGACGAACATATATGTTTTGATGAATTGTATATAATAAATATAATTTTTAAGTTTATGAACTTAAATTTATAAATTATCTTGAACTTTGACAATTCTAACGGCTTCTGGCATACCTTAAGGAAAGTTTTGTGTGGATGAGGGCGTTCAGCCAAGCAAGTAATCACAATGGTTTCTATAGCCTCGTCAATTATTTGCTACCTGGAATAGGATGTCGCCCCTACAATTCAATGGTTGTTTTCTATATAATAACAATGTTTTCAGTGACCGCATTGTTCCACTTGGATTGTCAAATCACGGTCCATGAGGTGGTAAGGGAATAAAAATCAATTACTTTTCCTGAGAAATCAGCTAATTCATTGTTTGATAGCTTAGAATGGTGTTGGTTCCCCGGGTTTGTTGTTAATGTTTCAGTTGCTGGAACAGAAGACGGGGTTTGGTTCACATTACAGAAACTTGCATTTGTCGGCCTTTTTATAGTTGTAATACGGCGTATATCGGCTTAACTATCTACTTGGTGAGTTTGCTGTTTGTTTCTTCTGGAGAGAATTGTAAAGGTAACAATGAGTCGTTTGTGGTTTTTAATTTGGATTTCTAGAAAATTATTACTAAGCATCATGTTTTGCAATTCCTTAACATATTGATAATTTCGCGTATTTTTTCACGTAAATTTCACATATTGCAAATTGATAATTTCACATCTTTAAAGGGTCATGGCCCGATCGCAAATAGCCTCGGCCTAAAATCCCCCCGATTTTACAGGAAGTGTCGGAAGAAAGCTACTACAGGAGACTGTGAGATAAAATGTGCCAATTTTGGTCGACCAATATTAGTCTCACGCAGTATTCTATGGGCTTATAATATCAAAACGAATTGAATATTGGCATGGAACTTTACAGATTGGGTATGGGGTCAAGCTCGTCAAATCAAGAGGAAAATTGTATATATGATGAAATCAAGCCATCCCTCTATAAGCTTTCTTCCCCCAAACTTCCCCAAACGAGAATAGATTCTCATTTATCACCCAATAATATTTTTGAGAATGGTGGATTTTTGTGTCGAGCGCCTGCATACTAAGTCAGGAGACACATAAGGATCACCTTGTCCAGTGTTGGTGATGTCTGTTGTTTTTGGAAAAAAAGAGTTATGTTTGCCTGTATATCCTGATACTTCCATGGATTTAAAGCAATCTTGGCATAGGGGCAATGTGGGATCCCTCATTTGTGGATTAGGTCCAAGGTCACATACCAAGGTAAAAGGTCATTTGAAGTTCCAAGGTTGTAATACATGCGGAAAATGTAAAACGCCTCAATTGCCCACGTTTGTTTTGTACTACTCTACAAATTCTGTTTTAAATATGGATATTACACGCAAACCCCTTATTTGCTGTGAGGTCAAAGGTCACATCCAAGTTCAAAGGTCATATGAGTCAAGTTGTACTCTACATATTCACTACATTTCAAACCTCAACCTCAGTTGCTTAATTAGTAAGATATTAATTAATATCGTATCACATAACGACGTATTTGTCGAAAATCTGTTCTGCTCGCAGGCCCACAGCATCGCATCTGCATTTTGAAGTACATGTAACTTTCAACGGTAGAGTTGCTTTTTTTGCCATTATCATTAGACATTTTCGCAACTTTTCACATAACGCGTATTTGCGTGTCGTATTTGTTATTTAAAAGCAATATTAGCACATTTTTTGAAGAGCGCCTCCCCAATTTTCAAAATTTGATATTCGTGCACATTTACGTTGGTAATTGTCTAGGGAACTATACCTGCGAACGAGGAATGCTAAAAAATTGCGTATTTATCACAAATAACGATTTTGTAATTCGAATTGGGATCCAGTTGGACTCTTAAACGGCAGAGCTGGAAATGTTACGGTTATGTCCGTCCATGATAAATAGGCCACTTCAGAAGATAACCTCTAACTTGACTTACCTGACACCAAGAAAACAACTATGGATGAGCGTAGACACGGACATGGCGCTAGTTCCCAGCTATTTCACATTGGAAGGCCGTTTCCAGCAGCCCGTGAATTATATCGGGGATCCCCGATAATAATTTTCTATTACAAATTCCTTCGTTGTGACACATAGACAGTTTCGAGCTTAACCATTCACAGGTATAAGTTTACGCTCAGTTACCAATGCAAACCGTGTAAAAATCTCCAAATTTTTAAAAATTGGGGACGCTACTTCAAAAATGTGCTAATATTGCTTGAAAAGAAGAAAAAAGCGAAGTACACGTACGGTTATACCTTGGTTGGGTGGTGTAGCTTGTGTCGGTGTCATATAAGACAGTGTCGTGTGGACGGAGGGCCTACGCACCAACATTGGGTTCTCTGTTGGAGTGCTGTTTTGCATCATTTGTTTCAGCACTGTACCCAAATCCCCTCGTCTACAGGGGTCACTGTTTTATTTCCGTACATGTTGCTATGGTAGCTAGGACACTCTCTCTGAGTGACACTCAGTTTCTTTAACACCGGGCATATCATATGGATTGGTATAGGCGGATACGCGCTCCCCAAAGCCGGGGAATCGCGAAAAAAAAGGGTTTCAAACAAGTAGTGCTTTAAAAAAGCCAGGTGACTGCGAACACGTGGACCGGCCAGTATGGTTATTTTGTTCACTCGGGATAGCGCAACCTGCACAGTTATTACTATGAATGATCAATTGAAATCCAGACTTCGTTTCAAATTTGAAGGAAACGGTAAACATTGACACACACGCACACCTACACACACAACTTTGCACACTTACGTACACACTTCGCATATTCGTCACACACACAGGAATATACACATCGGCCCACAACACACACTTACAATCCCCACACTCTCACTCAATACACATCCCAACACATAATTTCGTCATATAGATGTCGGTGCTATCAACAAGTTTGTCATTCCGGATCGGATCCTTGTAGTGGTGTCAACAAAGGAGGAATTATTAATCGGTGAAATGGGGGCCATGAATAAAATTTCACATGATTCACCTTTGCAACTGTTGACTGAATCCTTTCATCTGAAATATCAATAACAAAAGCAATTACTAACTGGCCACTGTCGAAGGCATAGAACACCCTTGAATAGCTTTTCCTCTGTCGCCCGGTCATGTAGAAATGTAATACTGGTACTTTCCATTATCACTTTGATTATCGTACAGGCCATGCGGAATGAATGAATGAAAAACATGTGATTATTTACAACCAATGCAGATTTTACAAGCTGAAGTACGCGTTACAGACCGTATCCATGCCGTCTAGGTATTTGATACCCGAATGTAACATACGCACCTCTTGCTTCCTGAAATACCTCATTAGTAAGTATGTTCATATACATTTTTCATCTTGATTTGCGCGAGGTCACCATTTCCATATCTAGACACAGTGTGAGTCAATAAAAAAAACCTACTTCAGGATTTTTTTTTTCTGAAAGGTTTTAACGTTATTGTTTACGTGAATGTTTTCTTTGTTTTTACGAGATAAACAGGCTATCAGAAGATGTTTATTTGGTGCTTCGACTGTGGGTTCAGAAACTCTGTCAATTTTGCGGAGAGACCTAAAGATTATGTTGGCCACTTTTAGTGATACAATGCAGAGAGACTGTCACCAACATTAAGATAAATCATTATAGCAAAGGACAATTCACCATGCAATTTAGTTGGTATTGATTTCTTTTAGCAAAACATATCAGTTTGAATAAAACTTGCTATTGTGTAACTAATTATAAGTAAAATATATTCAACAAAATAAAATTACCATGTTCAATTCATTAAAGAGTCAGTATTAAAATCACTTGCCATATCAATGTCCTGATAGTTAAATTGAAGATGAATGAAATGTTCAGAGATTTTTGTTTTACATCCCGAAGGTCATCTTTTGCACAAATACAGTATTATCAGCGTCAGAAAATGCGAGAGAAACTAAAGCTGACGTTTTCTTTAAATAAATTGGAATAAAACTTAAATTCAATTCCACTTTTCAATCTGAATACAAAAAACCTTGTAGGTTTTGTATTCAGGTTTGACAAAACCTTCTAGGTCTTCATAGAAGTTCTATGGTTTCACCTTTGCTCCCACCCCCGGGTAATCAAAACTAAACCCATGAAAGCCTATAGCTTGGCAAGGCTGGTGTTGACAGCATTAAGAAAGAAAAACTCCAGAGTTACAGTAATAAATTGGTTTGCAAAGGACACACCGGAGTTCAGTTGTGATTTTGGCTGAGTTTGAAAAAAATCAAGAGTGTCATGGAGTCTCATGTTCCAACTCGTAGGTTCAACAAACGAAATTTGAACCCATGGATAGGGAGGAATCAAGCGTCTGCCTTAGAAGAAGAAGAGAGCGTTATAATAAGCAATGGGAGGACTACCAGGATACACCTTGATCGTTTTCACGCCCTGTGCAAGGAGACCCAAAAAGCTACTATAAAGGCCACAGAAACTTTCATCAATTCCTTTTGTCTTATTCTTGCAAAAAATTCTGTGCATTCCATGAAGAGGTCTTAAAAGCTGACTCCGTTGGTATCCCTACGCTTAGGTCCAAATGTGTTTTACATTCTGACAACCATGTCAAAGCTAACATCCTTACTGACTAATTTAAATCCGTTTTACAGAGAAAAGATAACCCTTCCTACTTTAGGTACCAGTAATTATCCCACAATGCCATATATTCAAATTTTTTTTTTTTTTTTTTTTTTTGTTTTTGTTTTTTTTTTTTTTTAATTGCTCTTGAGGGCGTCATAAAGTTGCTCTCCGAACTCAACCCTAACAACGCCTCGGGAACCAGATGGTATACCCGCCCAGAATACCAAGTAGCTGCCTAGGAGATAGCCCGGCGCTTGTGTTTTATCTTTGAAAAAATCCTTAGAGTTGGGTGCGCTGGCCCCGCTCTTGCCAATACGTCAGGTATCGTTGTGTTGCAATGAGTGCAGTATGCTAACCTGTTTACGTTTGTAGATGTTCTTGCTCGGACCTCGCGAAATCGATGTTCTTGTTGGACCCCAAAAACATGAGTATGAAACAAATTTGAATAAATAAAATAGCTGATTTATATTGCGCTTTTTAACCTGGGATTCAAAGCGCCTGGCTATTATCATTACGCTGCTTCAGGATATCGTCAGAATCATGTCGCTTCATTAAGGTTTGCTGCCAGGCCAACTAGCGCACTACCTCTCAGCACTTTAGATTTTGATATTCCCTCTAACAGCTCCCCATTTCACTCGGGGTGGAGGAGGCAAGCGAGGTAAAGTGCCTGCCCAGTGCCCAACACATTGGCCGCAGCGGGACTCGAACCCCGACCTTTAGGATCATGAGCCGGTCGTCGTATCCACTGACCACATGTTCTAGGTGATGTTTTTAATGGGCGAAAATTGAATTTTCAAGTACATTTTTCTCCAAATTTCTTCTACGAACTAAAAGATCGCAGAAACAAAATTGCTTAAAATGTCTTCTCGCCATATGGTAACAATTGAATGAATTCATTAGGTGGTTTGGAGGAATCGATCGTGCAAATTGGGGCAAAATAATGCGACTTAGGTTTCCGCCAGTCCACAGAGCTCGCACCGAGCTCGGGAACCTCAGAAATCCCAACTCTCCAACCTCGCCCCCCCCCTCCGGAAACAGATTAAATATTTTGGATTAAGAGTTTTTTTATCACATATTTGCACAAATAACATGTTTAAAAGAACTTTGATATGCTCTTGCCAGTCCACAAAGTCAAGTTTCAAACGTTATAAACGTTAGCTTCTTGAACTAGGCAAAGTATATTATTATGTAGGTTGTCTTAGATTTCTACCATTGAACTTGAAGAATTGTCTTCATTTTATTTTTTCAGCTATGCCATGGACATGAGCCACTTGAATTTAAATAGTTCAATTTAAGAATAAAGTTATTGAAAGAAGATCTTGTTTGCACTTTCTGACCATGATTTTTACGTTTTGAATGTTTTGTAATGTGTAAAATTAATAATCTGATATATTAAATTAAATGAATTCATGCACTGATATCATTAAATTCACTGAATTATGATTTGCGATTTTGAAGCAAAGGTCATGAAGATTTCTCAGACAAAATTATGGAACTGAAAACCCCTAACTGTATGGGTTCAATGATCAGCTTACAAAATCTATTACATCTGCCTCATTTCTCACCAAATTCTTCATTTTTCAGCATCGAAATATAAAAATGCCATTACGACACATCAACTTTCGTCAAGGTCGGGTTAATTTGTGTTTTTGTTTTTGTTTTTGTTTTTGTTTTTTTTGTTTTTTTTGTTTTGTTTTTTTATTCTTCGTGCACAATTTGTTTTTGGATATACACTGTATTAAACTTGAAATGTTTCAATTCGGTTCCACGAGTCGCGTTTTATACATATAAAATATATGTTATATTTGTTAGATGTAATAAAGACACTATCGGTGATCCGCCCCGAAACGCGTTAAAAATATTTGAAATTTTGCGGAATATTCTAATGTAAGAGAAGTCTCATAAGTTATTTTTTACAACTGAAGAATTGACAGAAAAGAAAGAAAACAACCGTGTGCAAAAGATATGAACCTCCATTCAATTGTGTTTGTAGTAGGTGTCTCGTACTGACAGTAATGATAAAATCACCCGATGTTGGGCCTGTTTAGGCTGCTATACTAATACGGACAAATTTTAATAATATCTTGCCCCCTGAAAATAGCCAACCCCCCCCCTTTGCCCCCCCCCCCCCCAAAAAAAAAGCGGGTTACGCCACTGGGCCGCAGAAACAAAAAAGAGTCCATTTATCTAAAATCTTTCAGAAGTCTCACCTCTTGTTCTACAATCTGGAAAACACCTAAAATCTCAAACAGCATGTAAATTTTAATACACTTTAAGAAAACAGCACCTTAAATCCTTTTGTCCCTAAGGGGAACCTCAGAATGGAACCCTCAAATATGGTTCTTAAAAATCTGAGAACCCCAATGTTCCTAACAGACCATAAAATCTGCTATACAGGAGGTAAGAACTCGTTTTGGTCGTATAAGAACCGTACATGGTTCCATCTAGAGAACAATTTAGAAACCTTTTTGCACCTTTTTTCTGCAAGTGTGCGGTCATTCAGTTGTAAGCCTTGAAAAAAATTAGATGTTGACCATCCACAGGATCTAAAAAATAACATCACGCAATTTTTATTTTGTTTCTTGAAAAGCGTGGAGGAAGACAAGATGCAATTTTATTGTAATTCTCCATATACAATTGTGTTTTTGGAATATGTTAATTTTCTTCAGCAGTTTGGAATTTTTAGGGATTTGATCGCACCTCTATACAGAGTCTATACTGATGTAAATGACCAAACAAAGTGATAAGGAGAAGAAAGAGACAGGGAAGAGAAATAAAAACCATCACCTACGTACTTAAGCATGGCCTTTTTGGATTGTGTATTCATCAAACTTGGAATAGTCCATCCAGAAGGACACTCGTTCCTCCCTGTGTCCATCCCCCCTGTGACCTCCTAGCCACCGAGCGCGAAGCGCGAGGCTAACTACGCGCTCGGTGGCCGGTCAGTGGGAGAAGACTAGTGTCCTTCTAGATGGACTAACTTGAACAGCTTCTTCTAAATTGTTACTACGTACAAGGCACACTTGGGAAGGGTGTAATTTGACAGCGGGTTACATAATAGCCTTGTTTTAAAAACAGTGAACCGTATCAGATAAACATTGGACAGGATATAGAAAACTGTTTCCATTCAGTAATCTGTTATTATAAAAACTTTGAATTATTCTCAGTAATTTTGAAATAATAGCCCCATCTGCGGAGGATTGTATGTCTTTGGGACACTCTGTATAGTAAAATTGGTCGAGACGGTCACGTCATTTCTCAAACCAAAATATGCCAGCACTGAAATCAGGTCCGTAATTTTTCTAGGTAGCGGACCAATTTTGGAAAATTATGGGTTAAGAGGAACATAGTGACAAGTGGCATTGTCACAATGATTTGTTTCGACGAGGGGAAGGCGACGGCCCCAGATCTCTTGGTACGCGGGGGGGGGGGGGGGGGGGGGGGGGGGGGGGACATGTCCCCTCTGCACCGATTGACGCCTCCCCGTGAGCGTATTTAACATTTTTTTATGATTATCATGCGATCTGGTAAAAATCGGTTATATTCGTAATTTGGGTAGTGATTTGCAGTCAAGAAATTGGAAGTCGGTCGAGTTCCGACTCACAGAAAGGCAGGATGAGTCAGATAGTGGGCAGAACGGCGAACGGTATGTTTCTTTCATGTTTTCTGGAAGCAATAAGAATTCTAGCTTTTATCAAAATTGGGCAAGCCAAACTCGTCCATTCCGTCATGAATGTTTCTTTCAACAAAAATTCCCGGTGGTGGTGGTGGTGGGTGGGGGGGGGTGGGGGTGCAAGGCACACACGGCACCCCCAGGGATCCGCGACTGGGTAGCGACCCAGATGGTGAGTATTGCGTTAAAAGTTCACTCATAAGGCACACTGTTAAAAAAAACCCCTGTCTAAAAACATGCATTGGACTGCGCAGGGGACTCATAGGGGGCCTAAATGCAGAAACGTAAAATAACTGGAGCGAACAATCCGAAACCATTGCAGGGAGGAACGTAAAATAAATAACGGCGGACCCCGGTCCGTAAAATCTCAGCTGACAACATTATTGTTGGTTTTTGAGGTTTAAACAATAGGCCTATTAAGACATTAAAAATTTATTACAATCCTCTGACCAAATTTTCACTTGTAGCTATGGCATAATCCAAACGTTGTGTTGGACGTTCATCACGTGGTTGTAAAAAAAAAGTTATATTTCAGCAAACAATTTTGAGAAAAAAAGGCAATATAAACAAAGGG